>DF241860.1:29588-88539 GCA_000507305.1 Breviolum minutum Mf 1.05b.01 | reverse complement strand
AACAACAACAACAACAACAACCACAACCACAACCACAACGACAACGACAACGACAACGACAACGACAACGACAACGACAACGACAACGACAACGACAACGACAACGACAACGACAACGACAACGACAACGACAACGACAACAACAACAACAACAACAACCACAACAACCAGCGCTGCTTTGGTGATTATCCTCGCTGATGGGTGGAAGATCCAGTATGTGTTTCGCAGAAGTCCTTTTTTTGAAAGAGGATGTGTGCTACTACATCCTCTATTATAATGGTCTTCTCTAATTTTCTGTGTACAGATGTTGGGTTTCCGATGCACATCCTGGGTTTGATGACTTGAGGCCTGGGCATTGAACATCATGCCACGCCGTGCCTGGCCAATTCGGCTTTGTGGTGCTGCCCTCATGGCTGGCAGCGTGTCTTTGAGGAGTGGCAGGGTAGGAATCATCAGGCAACATCTGACAGGTGGCAGTATCATATGCAGTATCCAATCAAACTTATGATTACATTTTCTATTACTATTGCTGTATGGAGAATCAATGGATCTACCACAAACCGTCACTTCTCCGATTCGAGATTTGTATTTCAAATTTGCTGTGTGCAAAAATGATTGCAAAGATGGTTTGACCCGGTGGATAAATGATTTTTGCGCAGGATGTCCTCCATGGAATGTTTTCGGTTGCACCGAACACCCTTGACACACAAGCAGAAGTCACAAGTGCTGGTGACCAATGGACCGAGCCTTGACGATGACATGTTTTTTTTTCCATTTAATATCTGGATATTCGTCAATGTTTGGAACCAACATTTTTTTCACCATTTTTTTTCACCTATCCTTATCCCAGTTTTTTTTCGTCAATTTGTGGGAACCAGCATTTCTTTTTGCTTCCTAAGACAAGCAGAGGTTTGTTTTACGAGAAGGGGGCGATGGGGCGGGGGTTTGTTTATCATTTTTTTTGACCCACTAAAAACTAATGTCAAAGATAGTGATGATTATTTTCTGATTGCGCCAACACAGTTGAAGTAAAGTTGAAATAAAACTTCAGAGATATGAAGACGAAAACTATAAGGTATCGTGACAAATACGCAACCATTGCCCAACAATTCCAAAAAGATTTGCCTAAATGTAAAAAACATCGTAAATGAACATCAAGTTCGAAATGAAGATGAAACATATTTTAAGTATCAATCATAAGTCGTCAGTGGGCAGCCTTTTTTTGTTTTTTTTGAGTGTTGAGGTTTGAATGGTCCAGAAATCCAATGTACCTGAGCATGTTGGGCAACATGGGCCCTTGGACTGCAGTTTTGTCCATTTTTTGAACAGTTTTCCGGGCAAGTGAATCATGAAGCGTGCTGGGTAAACTATACAATATGCGAAATTGCAATCAGTGGATGTTACCAGATTAGGAAACCTGGATCAGCATTCCATGATTCTATTGTGGCCCCACTGAATGAAAGGATTCCCTGTGCCCTCAAAGCAAATTGTAAGCACCAATGGTGAGATAAATCAGCACCATACCACATGCCACACATGTCGAACTATTTGTTTGCAACCAGCAACTGTCCGTTTTTCAACAGAGCGCAATGTCAAACGCCGGTGCTAAGGTTCTGTTGGGCTTATGGCCAATACCTGGTGGGCCCTTCTGTCCATTCTGCCCTTTGCAGCATATCTGCACTTTTGCATCATTCCTGGAGAAGAAACGTATTTGCGTGCAAGGTTTGGTTCAAGCAACTTTGATGCACTTGGCAATGAAAGGAGCAAGCTATGAAGGCTAGTAGAAAAGGAAATCCTCGCACATTTGGGGTAAAGGAATTTCAACAAGAAGCCATTCACACAAAGAAGATATGCATTTTGGCTTCATGGGATTTGGAACCCTGGGTACTTTGGTGTCGTGAAGAGGAATTCCAAAATGCTAGTGACTTGTGCCGGAGCCAAGGCTATGAGAGCTATTTGCAGCGAACTCCGCGCTGGTTGTTCTAAAAAAGGGGTGTTTAGAGCTGACTTCCATGTGCGGCACAGTGTAGCAAGAGCCATGAGAACATCAGAGCTTTGCAGTCGCTTTTCCAATAGTTGTAATCGACCGACCCAAAAATTTCACCAGAGGCTTGGGCTGTGATCCCTGGACTGGTGACGATATTGCTGTGCAAGACTTTCAATCTTATCATGTCAGGGAAGCTCAGGTGAAAGGAGAATAGGAGAGTTTCGGAGACACCGAAACGTTTGTTGGCTTTAAGTTGATATACCATGATATACCTTCAGCAAACCAATGCCAGCCAATCCTACTTGACATGAGCACTGTCTTTAGCAACATGCTGTCCAAGCCTTTTTCGACATGGCTCGCAGTCGTTCAGGTTGTCCATTGTGCCTTTGTCAACACCCGACCCCTTTCAACTACATCACTATTCAATACATGTCAAGTATATGCTGGGTAGGTGAAATGTATGTTATGTGAGTTATGTGTGTCATTGATTGTCCTTGTCTTTTGTGCATTGTTTTCATATTTTCATGTTCAAAATAGTTACAAACAGAAGTGTTTCTATTGATTCTATTGTCTCATAGTTCATCGATTTGGAGATCACCTTGGTTGGAACACACACACACACACATACCTGTCAGGGGATATGCAGATGGAGTGTATCGAGATCGCCTGTATTTCGCCAAGGACCAGAGTTATTCAAGAAGGGACGCAGATTGAAATCAAGATAACTAATTACCTCTAAAGCATGAGGGTGCTTGATGATCATGACATAGTCATGACATAATCTGACATAAAACATACTGTGAACAGGAAAGGCTTCAACAATGAATGTTTGTTCCACAACAGATGGAGAAGCTGGCGAAGTTCCCGCAGGATGAACGTTTAGGTCGATGTAGCGAAGGCTTCACGATGCTTGGCTTCAAGAAGACTTGAAGACTTGAAGACTTTATATAACCATTTTGCTCTTTTAGGTTGCAGATGGTCAGGCCAACATACTAGACGATGTACCATCATTTGACCAGTCAGGAGTATCTCATTCCAGTTCAACACATTTTTTTTTGTTGAGTGTTGATCTCACAACTTCTCGATCAGCAAACCCGCACTGAAACGACTCAAGGAACATTCGAACTCTGCGGATGTTGGAGTGGGAACTCAGATGGGACTCACCTAGACCGAGTAGGAGCTTTGGTTGAGATACAACGACTTTAATTCAATGAGTTGAAGCTGATATTTAGTTTGTGTTCCTTTTTCTTGAAACACAAACGCAGCCAGATTCATTGCGAGAAAGGGGATTTGTTCGGTGCGTGCTTCATCTTTTCCGGCTGAAGCCTGCCTTCCAGTCATCCATCTTCACCGTTGGACTTGAGGCTTGGACACCAGCGTATGAACAGGTCATTGCCAATGCACGGCGAGAGGAGCCAAAATGCCTGTGTAGTGCCGGATTTGTTGTCGTGGTCTTTGTTGTTTTTGTTGTTTTTGTTTTTTGTTGTTTTTGTTTTTTGTTGTTTGTTGTTTTCGTTATTATGTTGTTGGTTGTCTATGTCATTTATGTTGTTTGTTTTTTTGTTGTTTGTTGTTTGTGTTGTTTGTGATTTGTTATTTTTGTTGTTTATTGTTTGTTGTTTGTTGTTTGTCGTTTTTATCGTTCGTTGCTTTTGTTGTTTGTTGTTTTTGTTGTTGTCGAGGTGGTGGCGGCGGTGGTGGTGATGGTGGTGGTGGTGGCAGCATCAATACCATCTACAATTCCTCGAATTTGAACATTTTGAGTGTTTTGTTTGTACTATATACTTTTTCATCTGTATACTATACGTACATCTGTCATTCTATCATCTATCAGTCTTTTATCGGGAGGTTGGTGAATTTGTGGTGATTACACACAACCTCAACAACAGTGTGAGGAGTTGCGAATGGCTTGGATTAGGCCGGGGGATTTTTTTCTCGACATAGGAGAAACACATACCAGAATTGGTATCAATATGCCAAGCCAGAAGTACCTGAAGCATCCTGCATTTCATACATGGTTATTGGGGTACGACTCATGCTCAACAATCAAGTTCCAATGGGAATGGGATTTTGCAGTGAAGTTTCCAGAATCAAACTGGCATCCTTGGTAGGATGTGACTCCCCTGGCCCAAGGCTGTGGTTGCAAAAGATGCCGGCAGCATTGGACTATGGCCTTGGCACCCTTGTGACACTGGTCACCTTAGGCGCCAAAGCGAGAAATCGCTGTGAAAGTTGGGGCCAAACGCCATGGGATAGCCATGGAAATCTGCATGGATATAGGCATAGATAGCCATGGATAGCGGTGGAATCCCTTCCATCATCACAAGATAACTAGTAGATGTGAAAGATTCATGAGACCTCTTTTTTGTGGATTTGGAAATGTCTGCATGAGATCCGCAATTCCACTTGTGATGTGAGTCAGACAGGAAAATGAAGAGACATGAACACAGTATCACTGGTTCGTGATGGATGACTTTTTTTTTGAGTATGGAAATGGAATTGAGATTCAACCCATATCCATGCATATTCCGGCATATCCAAACAACATGACTTTTTGCTGAATTTGCCAAAAAAACCTTGAACAGTTGTAGGCTTTTACGTGCTCACAACTCATGAGCAACTGAAGGCAGGTGTCACCTGTGATGAGAATCCGGGCTTTTTCAGAAAAATATATCACCCGATCCCCCAACTCATCATTGAATATGTTATAATCACGTAGATATATACAGTATATACACATGAAAAATAGCCTGCTTTGATTGGGTAACATTTGGATTGAATATCACGGGATATCGTGGAAATATCACGAGATGTTGTGGAAATATCACGAGACAGGGTTGGTGGATCACGAGACAGGGTTGGTGGATAAAATCCTGCACCAGTTGGAGGGTCAAACCATTGTAATTAAATGTAATGAATGGGATATGCAGTTCCTGTATCAGCTGGCTAGCGAGATTTTGTCTATCAACAGTATCATCGAGATATCATTAGCATATTATTGGAATGTCCCGGAATATAATGGAAAGACATGGCATGAAAATCTGAATCTTTTGTTATTTCTCACATCAATGTTCACCTGCAAATGACATACCAACTCCGATGATGAGTTTCGTCCTGGGCGCCAGGCTTCATTAGCTCTTCCAGTGATTTCTCTCATCGGCTCGCTGATTGGTCCCATTGGCAACTTGACACATAGTAAAGTAGCTACCAATGGGATGAACCCTCTGTGTTTCTTGTCCTTTGACACACTAGAAATCGCAAGACTGTGCGAGGCAACACTGTTGGGGGCGAAAAAGTTGCTTCATTTTTTCATGCAGTGTTTTTAGATTGTTTTAGTTTAGTTCTCTGGGTTTTCATCGGACACTCCAGCATTCAATTTTCTTATGTGTGACAGCCATCAAGTCTGGAAGATTGGATCGGTTTTAGTGTTTCCAGTGTTTCGAAGGAAACTAATTTCACTTTTGTAAAATTTTTGCAACTGTTTTTTGCTATGCACATTCTTTCAGCAAAACTGTTCTGGGGAACACTTGAAGGTTGATTTATCGAACCCTCCCTGCTGACATTTTCGAAAAAATGGCAGTTTTTTTTTCGCTGCTTTTTCACTTTTCTCCACCGAGGACAGTTTCCAACCCTGGTGAACCAGTGCCTTGGACCGATTTTAACAGAGGAATTCTGGAAGAACTTGTGGAAATGCTGTCGATTCTCAGAAATCCCAAACAACCACCTGGGATGGTTAAAACCCGATAAATAATGGGATAACCAATTTATCCATCAACATCAACCAATTAAATCCAATAATGGGTGGTAACCATCAGGTGCCACTGTTAATGGGATGGTTAAAACCCGATAATCATCATCCATCAACAGTGGCACCTGATTTGATTCACAGCGCAGCTGGTGATCGCAGGTACAAGGTCTTCCGCTCAGCTTATGATCGTTTCCACCGTCCCTGACCTGCAAGACTCGGGAGATGCATGAAAAGCGCACGTTGTGCAAAACCACATTTTTTTTTTAAACGGTTGTTACTTGACGCCTATATAGGGTCCATAATATGTACTTTGTGATTTTTGAGATGACGTGAGAGTTCTTGAAGCATTGCCACCTTTGTTTGTTTTTTTTTTTCATCATTTCTGCCTGAAACGATCTTAGGTTTCATGGGTTAGAAACTCAGTTTGCGGGCGTTTTCTGGATGTCCCTTTAATCTTAAACACCGCACCGGAAATGCCGAGGTTTTGGTCACCAGGCCAAGCCCTTTTCACCCGAGCTCGTTTGCATCTGAGTTGTTTGGATGGGAAGATTCCAGGGAGTTGTGCCATGGAAATGGACTCCAGTACATGAGAGAAACACTTTGAGTTTGAAGGGTCCATGTGACATATTTTTCTAAAACTTTGAAACATTTCCCTGGCTGATATTTGGTCATTGGGCTAATTTTGGAAAAGGTTTATATAATGTTCCAAGAGTGGGAAAAGTTCCACCCAAAACACCACCGCAAAGGAAAGCCCGCGAGGTGCAAAAAGCCAAAGGGGGTTATGTTTCATTGCAAACTGTCATCGCAGTGAAGGATTTTTGTTGCCTCATAGTCTTTGAAGGTGGAGATACTGAGATCAAGTATCGAGATTGCCAGATAACCTTGTCATACCTCGTGTATTTGGTAGATTTGGGATTCATCAAAAAATGGAAAGGCATTCAGTTTACCTGAAAAGATTCAGATAGGACATGCATAAAATGCTGTAGCTGGCGTATGCACTGCCAAGAGTTACAAAAAACCAATGATGATGAAAGACTGCAAACATGTGCAAAAATGATGAAAGATACCTGGTTTCCATTGGGTGGCATTTTCTAGGTTGAGTTTCCTATGTTGGGCCCCATAAGACACCCCTTGAATCCACCCTGCGAGGCGGCTCTGAAACAGTCATCTTTATGGAAGGTGCGACTGGTACTGGGACTGGTATGCTGACCAGCCAGCTTTTCTTCATTTGACCAGTGAAGATATGGTGAAGGTTAAAGCAGGGGCATTGTTACGCTTCATGTGAAGCAGGATGTTGAATTCATGAAAAAATTCTTCGAAACGCCAGATTGCAGCTTCCAGTGGGTCCCGGCCACGGCTTCTTTGGGGCAGGATTCCGGTCAAAGGCTTTGGACAATGAGATTCCCACACCAGTGTAGTCTTGATATTATTGCAAGTGCATGACATATGTGGGTTTGGTTTAGTGAACTGATACTTGAATGATAAATGGACAGAATGTTGTATAATACTACATATATATATATATGGTATTATGTATACATAGAAATGACATTCAATCACTCAATAGATCGTGCATAGATCAACAAATGGATTTATATGATAGAAACATTGAATGCCATAAATAACTGCGTTAGTAAATATCACCAGATAGGCATACTAAATTAAACATCCCTGAAAAGCAAAGGCTGAGATTCCGCACTCAGATTTCAAGGTTTTGATTCGGTTCTTCCGCATAGCTGCTAGCTTCGTTGGCTTTGAAGAAACTGATGGCCGACGGAATCATCAATGGTAAAGAAATCATCGGAAATAATTATGATACTGTAAATTGCATCTACAGTACCTCAGTGGCAAGTTGATTGCTTAAACTCAAGCTGATGAATCTTCATAGCTTCGTTGATTTTTGATTCATTTGTGAGTGCCATGGCTGCACGGATGAGAGCGGCCAGTCTCTTGCTCATATGGCTGTGGTGTACCTGGGGTCCTTTACCGTGGATGTGGACGACCATGCTTGGTGTTCGTGTGAAGACTCAAAGGTGCGTGGCATGGAGTGGGGGCTGGGCAGATTAAACAATGTATAAGAACAACCGGAGCTGCAAATTTTTTCCTCCAAATATTGACAGATCATCAAGCTTGCACAACCGACCCGCAGTAGGAGCCTGCGCTGTGCTGTGGCATCACCAGTACAACTGCCCAGTGATGAGGCGCTCGCAACCGCGCTGAAAAAGCGACAGGAGGAGCGGTCCATGGCAACCAGTGGAAAATGGATGCTACCAAACTAAGACCTGAAACTGATTTTCCTTTAATGACAGGGCGATAATTCATGTGCTCTCATAGATATGAAAAAATAAACACATGGTGATTTGATTTCTATGTTTTTAAATTCTAAAATTAGCCCTAGCGGACTCGGGGGATACTAGGAGAGGGAGGGGTGGCACATCGTCATTCCGAGGTCTCAACTTGTCTCAAAGGTAGAAAGACATGCCCAATAATGTCCATCTTCAAATGCACCCCTGTCATTTCGATAATTCTTGAACACTTTTGGACGGAAGGATTTTTTTTTTCAAAGTTTTAAAGTTGTTGCTTCCATTCAGTCTGATGTTTGATCATCTCGAATCTGAAAAAGGAGCTGGCCAAGGAGCCTCGCAGATATTTGGTGCAAACACAACGTGGTTTTTTGAATGTTCACTCAGAGCCCGGAGATCCATACCGTAGCGACAATGTGGTGGGCCGACTCTTTGAGGGTGACATCGTTGTAGGTCTGGAAGAAAAGGGTGATTGGCTTTTACATGATGCAGGTGGATGGTCAGTTCGAATCTATGGAGGATTTGAATGGTTGAAACGCTTGGAAAACTAAGTTGGATTTACATCTCCCATAAAGCGCAACGAAATCTTGGATTCGACTCCATGGAAACTCCAACACCAGACGACAACATGTGGCGTTTAACTGCTTTCGGAAAGTGGATGGTAACCTTGGTGAAATCCCCATTAGCGGGAGGCGAAGGTTGGATTGGAAACCGATGGAAACACTGAAAAGCTCTGGAGTTACCTTTTCCCAGATCTTGGAAGGTATGCTGGTTATCATTGGTTATTCTTGGTACAAGTCAATGATCAATACATGCTATTATCTATTGATATCATATTGATATCAATTGAATCCATTAATTGTTCTACAATGGTTACCTATTACACATATACAGTATTCGCAAAGGCAACAATTCCAAAGCAAAGTGGTTCTGCCTTTGGCACACCAGGATAAGATGTGATAGATTTATAGGATATTCTGTAGTGTGATGATATTATAGTTGATTAGCCTGTCATGCATTTGCTTCTAGAATGCCTCGAACTCTTGCGATGAAGAAAAAAGACCAGCAGCAATGTCGTGCGGGGCATGATTGCTTTGTGGCTTTCAGTGGCAGATATTCAGTATCCCAATTGTGGGGTTTTCAAGATGCATTTGCTGGTTCTATAATATAGTGGTTAAGCTCGCAATTGTTTGCCCCCAAAGTGGAAAACCCTTTTTCAGCAGAAGTATTTCATGTTTGAGCTCTGAAAAATGGTACAAAACTCAATGCATGGATGCATGATGATGCATGGACGGTGTATTCTAAGAGGTTTGCTCAAAGCCTCCCAGATCTATTGTAATTTGCTCCAATCTCTCTTGAAAGATTTTTTCATTTTGGAAAAGAAACCTCAGGATACTGAAACTTCATTTTTTATCCAGTTTTTCCTCACGTTGTTTCAGGGTTTCAACATGTATTTTTCACACACGTTTCCACTGGGAGTAGGAGCCACTTCAGGCTGCGCAAGAGCCGCTATTGGCACAAGCGTCAGGGCTGCCTAAACCGAAATCCGATATTGTTGGGGATAGTTGAAAATGAAAACACTACAAACCAATTGATTTTAAAAAATGTACACTAAAATGTTTCTGCTGTATCAACTGGTGCAAGATTTTGATGTTTTTATAGACGATTTGGAGAGAATTCTGGTGAAATTGATGAACTCTTTGATTAGACTTCGCAGCGCTGTGATGGAACATGTCCTCTTTTCATACCTAAGGTTCTCAGCAACTACTGTATCATCGAATGATAGTACGTATATTTTACAACATGATTGGTCGCAAGACGGTGTAACCAAGACGAAGCGTGTTTCATTGGCAAGGAAACCTTTGTGCAGATTCGTTGACTGTTGGGATTGGAAAAGATACCTCTAAGGTCTACAAGGTTGGCCCCTTCCTGCCAGTCAAAACATGTTCATGGAATTTTCGTGGAATTTCATGGAATTGCTGGTATTTAGATATATAGTTCATACCACATGACCACATGACATGGATAACTCCAAGATGACTCTGAATTTCTGGAACTTTCTTTACGATTTCCTGGGTAGTCCGAGGCCTTTCTTTGAGCTTCAGGGCATTGACTTTCAACTGCAGGCACCTTGAAAACACAAATGGGTTGCGGGATGGATCTAGTGATGAAATGTATGACATGCGGAGGTTGATGAAAATTTCAAAAACGTTTGAAGATAGTCTTACAATTGGTTGGTTACTACAAAGGCAAAGGTCATATCATTTTGGAATCGGAAGGGTCACAAGGTCACACAAGTATTTGTTGGGGGGCATATGATGCAGTGTTGATTTCCAAAAACTTGGTGTTGAAGAGGACTGTGCCGGACGTCGTTTTTTTTTTTGTTTCGATGGTTGAAATTGATATGGGTGTTTCCGAAAATAGTGGTACCCCAAAAACACCCCAAAATGATCATTTTTAGTAGGAAAACCTATGGTTGTTGGGTACCACCATTTATGGAGTTCTATGAATGACAAGATCCAGCGTTTGTGAAGTTTCTTGCCGCGTTTAAAAAAAAGATATATTACGACATTTTTTCCCGCTCGGATATGATACGGTGTAATACACGTTCCGTTTATATAGATACATACGTATGTATATTATAGATGTGATAGATAATACATGATAATATCAAGTGTGGATGATAATTCAAAAATAAGCGTTCTTGAGAACCCCATGACCATTTTGTAAGAGTGGAGAGCACCCTGTGTAGTAAATTGGATGTTTGAACCAAACACAAGGAGATATTATGACATTTCGCGCCATTGATAGCTGATAGCCTACCAGGCTGGATCAACCACAGCGATCATTGGACAAGAGGCATTGGATTGACTTGCATGTTGCTGGCAATCCTTGCCAGAATTTCTTATTAGATGGCTGATTGGATGGCAAAATATTGATCATAATCTCTTGCCTTAGAACATGATGATGAGTCTTATTTCAATACTGGCACGACCTTATGTTGTGCTTTGCTATTTGTGAAGTTGCTGTCAGGGGCAGGGCAAATCATCGTTGCTGATGGCGATCCTAGGTCACTGGGCTGAACCTGGCAGTGGGGAAACAGGGATGTAAAAGTTTAGATGATATCATAAAACTTTTGTAAGCATAAGATATGATTATATCATTGTATCATCACTTACATAGTTTAGAATCTTAGAATAGACTAGTTGTACTATGATTTCACCCCATTCAATTTATCATAGAACCACCCATGCAATTTACACTGCAGAAATTCCGCAATACAAAAAACACAACAGCACACAAACACAAGTAAAGCAAGCAGCAGAAGTCATAGGTCATAAGTCATAAGTAAAGACACTGCCCAAAAAACAAACAGCGAATGCAAAATAGATATCCACAATATATTCATGCTACAACCCCCAACTGGAAGCTGTCAAAGGTCAATAAAAAATCAAAATCGCCTGAAACTGGCAGTTGCGCCCATGGAATCTCGGGACTGTTCTGGCCTTCTTCTTGTAAAGGAAGTTTGGTTGAGAAACTTCCGATATACGGACTTTTCGGATTTGAGTAGAGCAGAGTAGAGCGGAGTAGCGGAAAGAGAGTAGAGTAGCGTTGAGGGAAGTACAACAGAGTAGAGGAAAGGGGAGGAGAGGGGAGTGGAGCAGAGCGGAGTAGCGTGTAGAGAAGAGCAGAGCAGAATAGCTGTGGTGATGTTCATTCGAATCTTCGTGAACTTCCAGAACTTGTAGAGATCATTTAAAGAATCAGCTTTATATCCAGGACAAGATGGACTTCATCAGCTATGGATGAAGGAGAATTGGATGGCCCGTTGCAATATCTCGTCGAATTAGTAGAAGCCCTCAAGTTGAAAGATGTAATGTCAGATCTCAGCAGTTGCTCGCAAGCATTGCGGGTGTAAGGGCACTGTCAGACATTATAAGACTATATAGCAGCTGTGAAGCAGCAATCCAGCACCACAAAACCATTGGATGCTGCTGCTCATATCTGACAGCTTGAGGCAGGACCAGACTTAGATGGAATCAACGCATGGTTGAAGCAGTTGGCGCGTTTGTGGAAGAACAATAAAGACATGATCCTCCTTGCAAGTGGCTCAAGCGGAAAAGTGCATGTCGGTTACTTTACATACAAAATTGAACTTAATTGTAAGTTTCAGACATTGCAGACTGCCAGCTTAGGGCAATTGGAAAACTCTGAACCAGTTTTTTATTGTTGAGGGGGTTGTGTCACAAATATGTTGTGTCACAAATATGTTGTGGATATTTCTTTTGGATTAGATAGGGGAAGAGGTGTTGTTTTCAGTTGGTTCGCTGTTTTGGGAGTGTCTTTAGTTTTGGCTGCTATTGCGTTTTTTATTTACGTTCGTGTTCTGTTTTTGATTTACACTTTTGCATTCCAGTTTCCCCATTTCAAAATCTCTTGGCTGACCTTGAGAGTGCTAGGCTTCGTCCACCGTTGAGTACAGCAATCCTGGATATATAAGTTCTTATATAAGTGCATCAGTTTTTTTTCTCCAAAATTCATGTCCATCACCATGTCATATTGTGGTTTCGACTTCAGTTTGTGAAAAAGATTGAGGCGAGATGTCAATGCAGGCGATGGCGATGTAGCAAGTTCAATGTGAGCGATTCGCCCATGGTTGCAGCATCAAGTTCAATTAAAGTAGAAGAGGTAGAAGGGCAAATTTGACGTTGAACATTGAAGAAACAAACGAAACTCATCACATTTGGCGACCTGACAATCCTGCCAGTCGGGTCACTTTTCGGGTTCCAATGCACCTGGTGGTCGACCTCCTGTCAGGAGCTTGGTGCGATGAAGAATCCCAACGGAACATAGAAATGTTTGGATTCTATAAAGCATTATAAAGTAACTGGTGATTCTCTACAGAACTTCTACTCTGTCCTTTTTGACAGGTCATATTTTCCTGTTTGAAACTTCTCCGAGATGTTATAGAAACTGATTTTTTTAATCGTGGGCCGGCGTTGGCACCATAGGTTGTGCCTGAAACGGCCTTCAGAGCCCGAGAGCTTCTTTTAGAGGTACGCATTCCGCGGCAAATAAACATGGGTGGAAAAGTGATGGACATCTCCAATGGTTCTGGACTCTGTCCCTTCCTGGTTGAGTTTATCTATATAATATAATATATACATATACATAAATCTGCTTCAAACGCTAAAATAAAACGGAAAGGCCAGGTTGGTTTCTCGGAGTTCGCAGAGATTGCCAGAATTTCAAACATATTTCCTCAAATTTGTCTGGCACAATTCGGTTTAGTGCTCGTCTGGAACTCTCCCCAAAAATATGTTGGACCGAACCAGCTGTGAATTGCATGCATCGCTTGGAAGGCCTGTTCCATTGGGGGCCGTAAGATTGCCCTAGCCCCACAGGAGCGATCTTACTATCCAGATGTGGGAGAGGGTCATCCAAATGTTTTACCCACCGAACTTGGAAACAGGAAAAAAAATCGAAGTAATGAAATCTAATGAGCCAATGTGATCCCTTTGCATGCGTGTCATTGAAAATTGAGAGCCAACATGAGAATCCAGGTTCATATGCATCTGAATCCTTCATTTCAAATCTGGACGCAAACAAACCTTCCTGCTGAGCAACTAGGAGCCTTGGCTTTTTGCCGGGACCTTGCGTTTGGGAGCCCAGTTGCAGGAATAGAGGAATTAGCTTCCTTGGGTACTACAGGAACCTAAGATTCTTTTGGAGAAACCAAGGTCTTCAAAGTATTTGCAACAATACGCAACAATTTTCTTATCAAGTGACACAGTGGTGCTTCCATGCTACTCACTTTGTTTCAACATGTACCACCCCCAAATAGAAGACATTCCCTAAAACGATGGCAATCTACCGCAGATTCAGATCCAGCTGGCTATGCTTGGGATGAACGTGGGCAGGTTCCAACATTCTCTTCGGCCTCGATATGAACAGCCACATCTATGAGGCAGTGCTTCAGGCCACAATCCGATAGGGGGGGTTATCCTCCGGCATTGAGTGCTAAGCAAAACAGTTGATGAAATAGATGGGTTGATACGCAAGTAGTACGAAGCAATATATATGATACAATGATATACAATGGTGTAGATTTATATACAATGCACACCAACGTATATATATTTAGATATATCATATGATGGGAATGAAATGTAGATATGTTTCGGGGTTGCACGTCCCCGGCCCTGTAACCTGTACTCTTTGCATTGTATGTTACTTGTGCCCTGTACCCGTATGTTTTGTACGCAAAAAATCTCATCCGAGTTTCTTCTGAAAATGGCATCGATTTGTTTCTGATGTAAGGATTTGTGAAGCGCAGACCCCAAGAGTTTTAAAATAGCCATTAACCGAGTGAGCCAATAGAAATTGGCTGTCTTTTGATCCGGAAAAAAGGTAACATTTCATGATGAGGGGTAATTATTCACACATATTCATGTTATTCCAGCTTTTAGGCTTCATAAAGGCTATTGATGAAGGCTAAATCTGATCTAGGCAAAATTTTGGTCACCGGGACTAATGGTTGAGCACTTGTTTTCAGGGACTACCGAATCCAGGTCTGCCAAGTGATCCATGTCATGTTGTCCTGATGACCTTCTTCCCTTTATGGAGTCGCGAATCACGTCCTTGTTTTTTGATAAATTTCTGAATGACACTTTTTAAACAGCATGTCCCACAAATCCGAGAAAGATCCCCAAGCCCAACATAAAAAAAAATCAACAGAAAACACCCCGAAATCCAAGCTGCTAGACTTGGACAGAAAACAACTTTGCCTACACAGTTTGGCTGGTCGTCCAGAGGTTTTCTGGACAAACACAGCTGGACGTTGGTGTTGTTTTTGAAACCGCCCATTCGGGAAATATGTGCAAGTCAAATTGGAGATCCAAATTCCCTGCCAGTAATCTTTGTGGTCAAACATGACATACAAATCTTGAAGAAACCCACCACACGGAACTCTTACTCTTCCCCAAAACCATGGCAGCCAGGGAAAAATCGGTGATCATTCTATACAACCATCCTGGAAGTCTTTAAGTCAACCTGCATGTTGGTGGTTGAACCATCCATTTGAAAAACCTTCCGCTAGTCTGATGGCATACTTTATGACTTCCCCTCCTGGGCAAAGCAAGCGCCGTCGCATCGATGAAATCGACGCTCCCACTGGGGGAGAAGGGCTTATAGAGCTTGAGGTGCTAGGCATCAGTGGTGAATGCATGGTGACATTGAATGTGTCCAACTCCATGCGTGGTCGTGATTTGTGGAACTTGATTTTGGGTGAAGTTCCATCCAAGCCGGGCCTGCAGTAGGTTGTGTCCCATACTTCAAGGCTTGCTCTGAATGAAAGTCTGCAACAACAAGGAATTGGGGGTCAACGGGCACAGGTCTCGGCTACCTACATCCCCGTCAATTTGCTTGCTGCCTTGCGTTTTTCCTGCGGAGACAGCGTTGAGGATGAAGAGTTCTCAGTGAACGGGATTACAGAAATGACAGGAGTTAGTGACAAAAAGCCTGCCTTGCTGCACAATTTGCCCAAGAGCCTTTGCTCCTTGACCTTTGACAAAAGTTTCAATCAGGAAATTCATGATGTGAGATTACCAGCAGGCCTTCAAAGCTTGACTTTTGGTTATCGCTTCAATCAGAGCCTGGACCATGTGATATGGCCAGCAGGCCTTCAAAGTTTGACTTTTGGTCAAGATTTTGATCAGAGCCTGGACCATGTGACATGGCCAGCGGGCCTTCAAAAATTTGACTTTTGGTGAGCATTTTGATCAGAGCCTTGACAACGTGACATGGCCAGCAGGCCTTCAAAGTTTGACATTTGGTCGGTTTAATCAGAGCGTGAGCGAGGTGGCATGGCGAGGAAACCGGCACAGCTTATCTTCGGGAGGAAATTGCAATCAGAAGCTGGACAACGTGACATGGCCAGCAGGCCTTCAAAGGCTGACTTTTGGTGATCATTTTGATCAGAGCCTTGACAACGTGACATGGCCAGCAGGCCTTCAAAGCCTGACTTTTGATGATTATTGCCATTTCAATCAGGACCTGGACGAGGTGACATGGCCAGCAGGCCTTCAAAGTTTGCGTTTTGGTATGGACTTCAATCAGAGCCTTGACAACGTGACATGGCCAGCAGGCCTTCAATCTTTGACTTTTGGTTATTGCTTCAACCAGAGCGTGGACAACGTGACATGGCCAGCAGGCCTTGAAAGCCTGACTTTTGGTGGGGTTTTTATCAGAGCCTTGGCAACGTGACATGGCCAGCAGGCCTTCAAAGTTTGACTTTTTACTGCACTCTTTCTGCAGAAGAGTTGAATGTGAAATGGCCAGAAGGGCTTCAGAGTTTGTCCTTCCGATTCCTCACTGAGTTTCCGGAAGAGGACTTAGCTGACTCTGACTCAAGAGTCAACTCAGAACGTGTGCTCAGGGCGCCCAGGGCACTACGTAAATTGGTTTTTGGCAATTTTGCTTTGGTGTGTTGAAAAAAAACATCGTATGCTGAAGACGTGTTTGAACCTCTTTCTCCCTCCTGGACCAGCAAACTTGGAAGCTTTAGGCCCACGAAATCTTTCAAAGATGTTGTGCAAGAGCCGTCAGTATGTCCTAATAAGATCTTATTGATGTGTGGCGAAGAAATGGCAAGAATCCGATTACATCTAGATGCTGTTAATGCGAACGTTGACATCACAAGATCCCATTTACATCAGAGATGTTCCTGGAATGTATCCTTCCCTAAGGTCCTCAGAAGTGGGAACTGTTGAATGTTTGAAATCACAAACATCACATCTATCATCACTAATTCCCTAATGCTTTCCCATAGGATCCATGTAGGGTCCCCTGCGCACACACCGATACCACGCACTATTGGTTGTATTATTCTCTATTTCTTTATTGATTAGTATACATTGCTATGTACTAGTATGTACTAGTATGTATTTGTATGTATTGGTGAGAGAGACATCGTCAATTGTCTTATTTTATTGGACATAGTGACATATTGGTCAGTGAATGTGGTGTAGCGTTGCTGTATGTCCTCGTCTTACAATCAATATGCAGTTTCAAACAAGGGAGATAACTGATTGTGCTTCTTGATTTTTCCTAAGCAATGAACATTTAGAAATGAATACAGACATAGATGTGGTTTATATTTGGATTCATATATCGGATGGAAACGGCGTTTCATAATTCTTTGTGGGAGAAGAGGTAACACTGTTATCATACACTGTATGTGTAACTACTCATCACATGGTGATCTCACGCCATTATTAAGCAGAAATGACCTGCCAAGGACTCCTTGATGTTGCTTGCCGATGATCCTATTCCCACTAGCAGGTGTTGTACCCATAACAAAGGAATCCCTGTCTTGCCGGAAACTTTCCAACGTATCATCCGCGTCACCCGATCATGTTCTGTCAGTGTTGATCCCTCTTCAGGCATGCGCACTGAAGTTAGATTTGCAATCTATGCCATCGGGGGATTTGCTCGGGATCCCAGTGATGAGGGGTGTCATGAGGGAGGTGTTCGAACCAAGGAAGCCCGCAAAATCAAAGAATCAAAGGAAGTTCAAGTTCTATGAGGTTCTTATCCACAATGAAGCTGATGGCTTGTGATATTTTGAAAGTTTTGCAGAGTGATCATCAGTGTTGGGGTTGTCCTGCAAACACCTGTCTGGCTTTAAAACTGAAGGAATTCTTGCTGTTTGTGTACCCGCAACCTATCTGGATGCAGGTATGATTTACATAGAGCAGAGAGATTTGCATTTCTAAGCTAATGAGCAACTCTAACTCGGCATCTCTCCATTTTTGCATTGACTCTTCGTGATGCGGATTTCGAGGACCGAAATTGCAGCAGGTGTGCGCTGTGCGGGTTGCTGACTGTGGGATGTGTCGGTGAGTGCGGCCTATACCTGCGAAACATGTGGAGAAATTGATGCAATATATATGCTTTCCCGTCCCCGGGGGTAAAGATGAAAAGCATGATGTTTTTTACTTGGTAGTTTCGGCTCATGTCTAGTGGCCAGACACCGTGTAAGTGGTGTACTGGCCATCCTGGGCCGGAATCTGCGTGTGGGGTCTGTAGGAACCTCCTGAGGCTGCAGGATTACTTGCGGTCCGGGAGGTGTCCTGCAGGCCTTGGTGATTTTGCAGCAAGGTCGATCCGGGAGGTTCACTTGGCTTGTCTGGAGGAGGCGGACAGGCTGATCGAAGCAAACCCTCCTGAGGTCACCAGTCATCCTAGCACCACTCCAAAGGCCCCACCTCCTCTGGCATCGGGAGGTTTGGGACCCAAGGAGGGTGAAAGACTTGGGGCGGCTGATAGTGTAAAAGGCGGGGGAGGAGAGTTTGAGGAGGTCAAGGTTGAAGAACCAGCCTCGCCTGACGAGAAGGCGCCTAGAGCATCCAGATCGAGGAGGAGAAGGAGAACGCGGTCAGATCGGAGTTCGAGAAGGGCTCATCATCACACAAGTCGAGACAGAGGACGAGGAAGATCCCATCGAGGTGCACCAGTAGAGGAGGCTGGTGAAAAGCATACCGAGAAGAGGAGTCGCCCCAGCCCAACACCAGTAAGTGAGGTTGCAGACCTAGACCTGCATTCCAACACCAAAAGTTTGCGATATCAAGATTCCAACTCTTAACGCCCAAAAGTACTCTAAACGCCTTTAGCGTTTTGGACTTTGCGACCATTTCTTGAGCCATATTTTTTCTATCCTCTTATCTTTTTGAAGCTGTAATATTTTTTTTGGATCATTTACATGATAAAGACCGGATTGAAAGAAAAATGCCGTGGGACAAAAAACTCTTTTCGCCAACAATTCAGACACGCATTTTTGTGAAACAGAACGAAGTGCCATTACTACCTCCTCCTGCGGGTTCTTTTGGTTTTTCAACGCAAAGGGCAACATCCAGCCCACTCATTTTAGACAGCTCTTCTGCTGTTGGGGGGCGGTCACCATTAGGCTCACGAAACCTAGCGAGGTCTGCAGCAGTCGCCATTGTTGTAGCTAAGAGGAGCCAGCTAACGGATTCAGCACTTTGAGGAAAAAATAGCAATAGCAGGAATTAATATGAATGTCTTCGAAGCACATGAAAGCTTGCCGAGCACCTCTATCAGAGCCGAGCAGGCGTTTAGAATCTTTTGGAGCGTTTAAAGTATGCGGGAAAAGGCCGGGAGAAAATTCTCGGCAGATAGCGCTTTTTCTTGGCCAGATAGCGCCTTTTCTCGCGATTTTCTCGCTCCATTTTTTTCACTTATCATGAAAGCATCACTGCCTTCAATTTGCCCCGAGCGCCCCTCTTGGGCACCTTTAACCGCAGATTGGCATCTGCACCCCTATTGAACTGTACCAAGCAACATGTGGGCTTTATTTTGTAAAAATCCATCCCACCTACCTGGCGGCTGCAATCGGGTAGACTTCAGAAGATATCGAAGAGGTTCTCTCAACTGTGCCTGTATTGGCCACTAGAAAAGTTGAAAGGAAAAACACGCATGGCAACCGCGAATGGCATTCGTGAATGGCAATATTGTGAATGACATGCCATGAATGCGACAAAACATGAAAAAATCAAAAAACGAAAAAAATATGAATGGCAACTGTGCATGGCAAGCTAAAACGCTAAATCTGAACAAATTCCAAAATTGACGCAAAAATCACACCAAATACTTCAAATGAATAACACATCCCCACATGTATGGCAGTATGGAGGCCAAAAGCATTCAATCTCTTTATAAAATTCAGCTTTGGGCAGTTAGAGTCGTTTCACAGCTTTTAGCGTGGTTAGAAGTGCACCTACACGAAACGCCCAAACCAACATTAAGCAAACATTTAGAGTAGGAACGCAAGTCTAGGGAGGAGGAAGAGGAGTCTCCTGTTGAAGCCCGAGGGTCCGGGAGAAGTCGCGAGAGAGTTGGTCCCAGAGTCCCTTCTTATAGCCCCGACCGGAGAAGGGAAAGGGCCCCTGTATCTCCTCCCCGAGGTCCACGCAGTCACGGGGGTAAGTGGCGAGGCCCTATCCCGGCTTGGCCTAGGGGAAGGACAGCTCCACAAGGCAATAGGAGAGGTCCCAAGAAGAACAAGGGGGTCAAGCACAGAGAAAGAGGCAAGCAATTCCAGGAGAGAGGATACTGGGGTCGGAGGAAGTAATGCCCCCCAAGAGGCCAGCTGCTGCTCCTGGGTTGGCTCGTGCTGCTGCGAAGGCGGGAGCAAAAGCGAAGGCCAAAGCCAAGGCCCGCGTTGGAGGAGTGAGGCCGGGAGGTGGTCGGCTTAGGCCTCCTAGACGTCGACCGGCTGCTAAGACAGAGGAAGCTGCTGGTTCGGGGGATTCGGATTTCACCAAAGGTGAAGTGGTGGAGTCGCAACGTTTGGGTCCCCTAGCTTGGAGCAAAGGTTTGTTTGTGGCTTTTGAGGGGACCTATTGGCAGGGTCCCGCTTCAGTGGCTGGTATCATGGTGGGGTATCAGGAGTCGGCAGACGGGAAGTTTGTGGATTTGGACCCAAAAGGTACCAACAGTCCCAGGCTCCTGGAGTGGCATAGTACCAATCCTACGCAATGTCTTCGAGTTCACCTATGTCCCCACGAATGTGCAGGCGATCTTTGCGGTGACGATCTTTTCCACGGGATGAAGGTCAAGCAGGTGAAAGAAGAAGACCGTCTTCCTTGGATGTCGTCGTTGGTCGAGGTCCCCCGGGACGAGTTGCCTCACCTGCGAGGTCTCCTAGCAGATGGCGAGGATGTTCGGGAGACAAAGGTAGAGGGCAAGAAAAAGTCACGGTCGAGCAGCAGCGAGAAGAAGAAAGAGAAAAGGAAGAAGAAGAGAAAAAAGGAGAAGAAGGCAGAGCGAGAACTTCGTCGAAAGAAGGAGTCTGCAGAGGATGGCCGGCGAGCAAAGGAGAGTTCGGGAGGGGCTCCCCTCCTGAAGGGACAGAAGAGGCTGGAGGACGTGTTTGGTGGCACTGGCCTGGATCCTTCGCCAACAGTGAGGAGAAGGGTCAAACGGAAAGCCCGAGAATCAGCAAGGAAGTCAGCCAAGAAGTCTTCGTCGAGTTCCAGCAGTTCGAGCGACAGTTCAAGCCTGAGCGGTCAAAGTCACGAAGGATTGTTTCCGGAATCCCGGAAGGTGAAGGGGATTGCAAAGAGATCTCCGGGTGCTTTGGCGTGTCAGGCCGTGGAAGAGATGAAGGAGAACTTACTGACCACCAGCGGTCAAATGTGGCACATGGACCAAGAGTCCCCAGTCCCTCCATTATGTCTCCATTACTTCCGAAGTTCCCTGAAGCCGAAGATGAGCGGAGGTTTGGCGAGGGAGGCTTTAACCCTCAGTTACTTGGTGGACCTGTCGTTGCAGGGCAGGATCGCAGAGAGTTTAGACGTTGCGCTTCAGCGTCTAAAATCTCTGGAGTTGTCCGCGAACGGGACAGATTTCAGAATCAGCCAACGTCTGGAGCTGGCCCCAACCGAAGTGGAATCGGTTACTTCTCCTGTGGAGCGAAAGGAAGCTCTAAGCGAAGCTCGGGAGGAAGCCAAGTTGAGAGCTCAATCCGGAAAGGGAGGGGACTGGTGGAAGAGCGATGGATGGAAGAAGGGAGGAGACTGGGAACGGAAAGGAGGCGGAAAGAGCAAAGACAATCAGAAGGGCTACAAAGGAGATGGGAAGAAGGGCGATCGCGAGAAAGAGGAGAAAGGAGGCAAGAGGAAGGAGAACGACAAGAAGTGATGATGAGTGATGTAGACGGTCACTCCTGGAGCCCAGATTCGGGAGTGGCATTGGATGCTGAAGATGCTGATTTTGAGAGAGAGGATGCCAACAATCTATCTACTGCCCCGGGAGAGGGGAACCTTTCTCCTGATTTTTTGATGAGGGAGGAAACTATGAACTCTTCAACTATGTTCGGGAGGGATTCCGCAACGCTTGGTACTCAGGCACCGACTACTGAGGGTGCCTATCTGAGTGGAGCAGCAACTCAGAGAATGGAGTCTCTCCTGGGTGGTGAGGCAGCGGATGTTTGTTGCCAGCCCACCAGTGGTGCTGCTGTAGGGTCCTTGGCAGGTCTCACTTTTGCAGAGGCCAGTGAAGTGTTTGCTGCTTGGTGGATGTCTGAACTTTGTTTTGTGGAAACGCATTGCAGGACTCAGCCCAAGGGTAGAGGTATCTTACCGCTGCCTACGTCCACCAGTGGTGCTCTCACTGGCCTCTTAGGTGAGTTAGGAAAGGAGTCAGCCTGTTTTTTCAATCTCTGCCGGAGCCTCAATAGTTTGGGTGGTGTATCTGCCCGAGAAGTTACCTATGAGGGTAACGTTGTACAGGATGGAGCGTTGAAGCACCTCCATGACCAATCACTGCGAATGGCCACGTGGTCTGAAAAATTTGATGCGCTGTCTTGGCAAGATTTTTTTAGGGTAAAGGGTGTTGATTATAGGGGAGAAGAGATTCTGACTGCCAAATTTACTTCGTGGAGCAACGTTGAAACTGCTTTGCCGAGTGAAGTGGGAACGGTAGATCTGAGTAAGATCATTGAATTGGGGGTTCAACATTTTGTGACAGATTTTGAAACCTACCTTTTGCCGGAGGAAGATATGATTTTAGCAAAGGCCCCTAAAGTCATGGTACTTCCTGAGTGCTGGGAAGCTTTGGCAGGAGGTTTGATAAGAAAAGGGATCTGTGGTGCAATTCATGAGTCTGAAGTCTTTTCCGTCGGGGGCTCCCCTGTGTTGAACGGACTTTTTGGGGTAAGCAAAAATGAATGGACTCCTGGGCCTGCGGGAGTCGAGGTGCATAGGTTGATTATGAACTTGATTCCTATCAACCAGCTTTGTAGATCCATTGATGGAGATGTGGCTACTCTTCCAGGTTTGAGCTCGTTAGCCCCCCTCTGTCTTTTGGAGGATGAAGAGTTGGTGGTGTCCAGCGAAGACGTGAGGTGTTTCTTTTATATCTTTAAGACCCCTCATGTTTGGCATAGATTCATGGCCTTCAACCGGGTGTTACCTCAGTCTTTGTGCCCTCCTTTGGGGGCTCCAGGGAGGTACTACTTGTGCTCGCATGTTTTGCCTATGGGTTTCAAAAACAGTGTGAGCATTGCTCAACATATCCATCGTGTGGTGGTAAGGCTGGCAGGAGCACGTTGTCCTTCTCTCTCGTTAGCAGCCTCGGAGGTGAGAAAGGATATAGGCCCTTTTCCTCTACGAATCCCCTTATTCGTGTCTATCTGGATAATTTTGATCAACTTGAAAGGGTCAACAAGAAGGTCTCCTGTATGATATCCGGGACACCTAGTGCTGAGACGTTGGCCTTGCGCGCAGAATATGAGCGATGGGGCATTCCAAATCACCCCAAGAAGAGTGTGATGCAACAGCGTAAGGCAGAAGTTCAAGGAGCTATCATTGATGGTACACTGGGAATTGCTTATCCTCGGCCAGAGAAGCTGTTGAAATATGTTCAACTCGCTTTCCTCCTCCTGAAAAAAGGGTCAGCCACCCTGAAGCAAGTTCAGGTTGTGGGAGGAGGTTTGGTGTACTTGGCGATGTTCAGACGACCACTCCTGGGAGGACTTAATGCAGTATGGCAATTTGTTCTGGAGTTGGATCGGTTCCCTCCTGTCACCTATTTGCCAATCCCTTTTGGAGTTAAACTTGAGTTGATGCGGTTTGTCGGTTTGACCCCTCTGGCAGTAATGGATTTCAGGCTATCGTTGGACTCCATGGTGAGTGCTTCAGATGCCTCCACTACAGGCGGAGGTATCACGGCATCTCGACACCTGACAGGATTAGGTGAAGCCGCAGCTTTATCGCATGTGCGAGGGGATATCGCAGGTGACGAACTGCATTCGCAGGTCCTGTCGATAGGATTATTCGACGGGATAGGGGCCCTGCGGGTAGCCCTCGATTGTTTGGGGGTCGCCAGTATTGGTCACGTGAGCGTGGAAAGCTCATCGGTCGCCAGCCGTGTAGTAGAGGCGCACTTTCCGGGAACCCTTTTCTTCCCTGACGTTACATTAGTAACGGATGAGGTTGTGCTTCAATGCGCCTGTAGGTTCTCGCAGGCGTGTTTGGTGATCCTCGGGGCGGGGCCGCCCTGTCAGGGGGTCAGTGGGCTCAATTGCGATCGAAAAGGAGCTCTTCGTGATCATCGGAGCTCTTTGTTCAAAGAAGTCCGTCGCATAGAGGTCTTGGTCAGGAAGAGGTTTCCGTGGGCTATGGTCCATGTACTTATGGAGAGTGTGAGTTCCATGGATGAGTGGGACCGGGAGGAAATGTCGAGAGATTTAGAACGTCATCCGTTATCTCTTGATGCCTCAGGAGTGTCGTTGGCTCGGCGTCCTCGGCTTTATTGGATCAGCTGGGAGTTGCAGGAACAAGAAGGAGTTGCTATAACACCTCCCTCAGTGACAGACTGGAAAGGCTTTGGGACGGTGGTGTTAGAGGCCAATGTGGATGAGGCGCTATACCTGGAAGCGGGTTGGAGCAAGGTATCCCCGGAACCTTTCCCAACCTTCACTACATCCCGGCCCAGAAACGAGGCTGGACGACGGCCTGCGGGTGTGCATCAGTGTACACCTGAGGAGTTACAGAATTGGACCGAGGACTCCTTCCGTTTTCCACCATATCAATATCGAGAAAAATTTAAGGTGAAGAATAAAGAAGGTTCCACCCGTATTGTGAACATAGGCGAGCGAGAGACGATCATGGGATTCCCCTTGGGGTATACCGCGGCCTGTCGGGGGAAGACTGGAGCCAAGCAGGCGGGATACAATGACGACAGGCTTAGTCTCATCCNCTAGGATTGGTAATTCCTGGAATGTGACAGTGGTGTCGTGGCTACTGTCACAGCTGCTTCATCCCCTGGGACTCTGCCGTTTCTGTTCCGTTCAGGACTGTGTGACGGCTACCAGCCCCGGGTCTTCTTCCTCTTTGCAAGGGCTACTTGTCCGCCCTCCTTTTCCAGGAGGTAAGAGACCATCACTTTTGAAAGATTCCAAGTTACCATCGCTGTTGGCCAGAAAACTTTGTGGTCTGGTAAGCATAAAAGGGGAAGATATCTTGGTTAGCTCCCCTAGTGACCTGCATGTCAAATACCACCGCCTCCGTGCAAGCGTTCCCTCTAACCTCTGGAAATGGCGAACCATTTCGGGTTGGGTCTGGAAGGGCTCTCCTGAACACATCAACGTTCTCGAAATGCGAGCCGTTCTGACCACGTTGCGTTGGAGGCTTGAAAAAAGAAGGCAGGTCAAGCAAAAGTTCGTTCACCTCATTGACTCTCAGGTCGTGCTTCATTCACTCTCAAGAGGACGATCCAGTTCCCGGAAGCTTCGCCGTACCCTGTTGCGTATCAACTCTCTGCTCCTTGCCAGTGGCTGTTATGGGGTGTGGGCTTATGTCCACACCTCTCTTAACCCTGCGGATCGCCCTAGTCGGCGACCAGTCCGAAAGAAATGGGTAAAGTGACCAAACACCTTGAGGGTCACTCGCGGGAGCAGAGAATTAAGGTACGCAAAGAATTAGGGAAGCTTAAGGATCTAACCGTGCAATCACCCACTCGCAAGCGTTACGATCGCGCCTTGGAGCTCTTTAAGGTCTACCTCAAAGACCATCATTTGGTATTGCCCAAAGATATTGCCTCGTTAGATCCCCTGGTCAGTGACTACATTGAGCACTTGTGGGCAACAGGGGAAGGCAAGGCTCTAGCTTCAGACACTGTGGCAGCTATACAAGATAATCAACCGCAAACCCGAAATCGACTTCCAAGTGTGTGGAGATTGATGAAGGCATGGAGCATGCACGAAATTCCAAATCGTGCTCCTCCCTTACCAGAAAGCGCTCTTCACGCTTTAGTAGGGCTAGCCTTTTTTCGGTCAGACTACTGGTTTGGGATTTCGCTCCTGCTTGGATATTACGGGATGCTCCGAACCGGAGAGCTCCTGCAAGTCAAATCTTCGCATATCACAATGTCTCGGGAGTGTGGGCCAGCAGTTATTTCTTTAGGTTATACCAAGGGAGGACGCAGAATGGGAGCAGCAGAATCTGTTACCATCAATGTCATTCCGCTATGTCGTTTCCTATGGAAATGGGTCCACTCCGTTTCAAGAACCCAAAATCTTTGTCCTCCATCACACATATGGAGACAACAGTTTAACGCATATGTGCAGGATTTGAAATTCGATGCGTTTAGTTTCCGACCATACTCGCTTAGACGAGGGGGTTCAACTTTTTGGTTTCAGCAACATAACTCCTTAGACAAATTATGTATCCAAGGTCGGTGGGCCGCACAAAAGACCGCCAGGATATATATAAATGAAGGTCTAGCGATGCTTGCAGAATTGCAACTTCCTTGGAGTCCTGTTAGCCGCAGATATCTCTCCACTTATGCACATGCCTGTAAAGCCCCGATCCCGAAACTTGATCATACCTCAAAAGGAGGTAGGTCAGGGGGACGTGGAAGTAAACAAAAGAGCCAAGTTCGAGTGTCAAAAAAGGCCCTTTTTTCGGAAATTTTGGGGAAATACAGAAAAGACAGGGTAGGAGTGTCATTTTTTCCCGGCTTGGCGGGGAAGGTGACTCTACTCAAGGATTTTGGCCCCTCTTGCTCCTGGCTTGGCGGGAGTAAGAGGGGGGGTCCTAAACAATGAACTGTATTTCAATTTCTTTCGAAAAGCGAGTCTTACTCGTTTCTGACAGAACAGTCTTGCAATGCGTAAAATAAGAGTGCTTTGAATCTTTATATATATATATATTTATATATATATATAGTGTCATTTTTATGTGGAACTCTTTCTATGGTAACATCGCAGAAAATTTCGCCGGCACCTGGACAGCCTGGACAGGTGGTTCCACCATCTCTGGAGGTCAACGTGCCCGGCTTGGTTGGAAAGCTCAGGATGCATTGACATGAGACTATATTCGACCTGTATACCAGTACTTTGAGTATATACCACAGTAGATATATATCGTGACGGAGTTGAATCCAGTTTTGACCACTTCTGCAGTGTGTGCAGATTTCATGAAGCAAGGGTCTGATCGTGGGAAGCCACCGATGTCAATGCTTTTTGATGAACCTTCTTCATCTCCAAAATGTGTGCAAAATGTATGAACGAACAACCAAACCTTGGCTACCTGGCACTGCCCCGTTTTTTTTTGATATGAATCACATCCACAGCTACCAGTAGATGTTTCATCCCGCATTCCGAGGTTTAGCCCGTGCGGCATATCGTGCAGCTTTAGAACAAGAAGCTAGGCAAGGGTGATCATGAGATGAACATTTTGGTCTGGGGAGTGGAAGTTCCTGAAACACTGGAGGAGTAGTGATTCCAGTGTGATTCCCATAGTGTTCTTTAGAATATTCATCAAAGACGTCACATGAATTTCCTTCAAATGAAAAAGCAGAGATGGGATGTTGGGGGTACCTGAGTACCTAAAATTCAGTGTGCAGCTTTTATCGTTCAAGTGAACCTGAGAAGGATAAGTTGAGGATGAGATGATATGAGATGGATACATAACATGTCCCCAATGTCCCCAACGCATTGTTCAAGGCACCCTTCATTTTGAATTCGCAAAAGGTAGACATTTTTTGGTAGGGCGAACAACAGAGAGGGATCAGTGGGGCTTAAAAAGGGTTTGCCTAAAATCCATCACTTTCCTATGTGTGAATTTACATGCATATTGAATAAATAAATAAATACATAGATAAATAGATAAATACATAGATGGATAGATAAATATACATCATATATATATATATATGTATATATACATAGTGTAGATTCATAAATGTAGATGCTATGGATATCGACCTGCACCTTGTATACATGCTTCTCCGATTTTTGCCACTTCTCATCCATTTTTGCTACACTGAGAGGCATGTGCCCTTGGTAGTACTGGATGATCCCTTCTGCGCCTTGGACAAGGAGGTGGCCAAACAGGCACGAATGACACGTCTTATGTCGAAGAACGTCTCTGAGCATCCCATTGTAAGTGGTGATTTTTTAACACCAAGCTGTCAACATTCGGGATGAGACATGTTGTAAGGTGGATGTGGTGAACGAATTCTTGAGTCTGCTGTACTTTTTGTGCCTGTGTAAAGGAACAGGCTTTCCGGGCTTTCCGGGCTTTCCTGAAAGTTAGTAACTAGCTGCAGGTTTGCGGAGCCTTGTTGTCCCCATCTACTGGCCTTTTGAGGTGCACAAGATGGAAGTGAGAAGAGCATCCTTCGATGATATGCCCTATATACTGTATATATGATTATATCATTACATTTCCAGTGGCCAGATTTGATGTTCAGCATATGGTTGTTTTTGGTCTTTGGATGTATGGTGGAGTGTTTCAGCTGTGTGAAGATCGACAACCAAAGATGTTTGAGATGGAGATGTTCGGTGTCTTTTGGTGCTGGGTTGTAACTGGCCTCCAATTGACTAAGATGTCCCGAAAATCAGCTCGACTTTAAACATTTGCTAGGCATAGCTCCATTCTGGTGGCTGTGTGGTCTCTCAGTTTGAAGTTTGAACCTACATAGACATATATTATTTGTAACATGTGATTAAATTATATAGATAGCGTGTTTGGATGCATTCTAATCATCTTACTAGAACGCTTGCACGCATCCTATCCAGTGGACATGATTTGTTGACCCAAAATTAAAAAACCGTTAAACATCCATTTGAATTTAGACATCTTTTTTTCATTGGATTTTTTTATAAGATAAGTTTTTTTAAGGATAAATTTGAGCCACACTGTTGAGGCAGCCGACCCATGGTGGTTGAGTTGCCTCGTTGAAAATGGAGACCTTCATGTAGGCGGTTTCGGGGGCATTTTTTGGGTCACTTATGGTTGTCGGGTTGCCATAAAAAATTGTGGGATTTCCATCGCCGAATTTCTGGTGCATGTTTTGAAAACTCAAACTGGATGCTTCCAAAAGTAGGGGTGTTTCCCCCAAAATGGATGGTTAAAAATGGAAAATCCTATTAAAATGGAAGATTTCGGGGTACCACTATTTTCGGAAACCCCCAACTCTTCATGTCAGGCATTGCGGTTCTTCGTTCTGGATCCTTGCTGACGAGTGGAAAGCTGTCAGAGCGTTTTGGCAACACATTTTTGGCTCCAGAAGGGCACTTTTGTCCGTCACAGGTTTTAGTTGAGAAATTCCAACAAATGGGGGTTTCCTAAAATGGTGGTACCCCCAAATCATCAATTTTAATAGGGTTTTCCATTATAAACCATCCATTTTGGGGTACCCCTATTTTTGGAAACACCCAAATCAACAAATATTCAAGAATCAAAAATGATCCCTAGCCTAGTAAACTCACTTGTCTTCAGACATTTCCAGACTATCGGTTCCAACATGATTCCTCGTGAATTCCCGGAAGAATCAAAGAGAGGCATGGTATAAGATAGGATTTTTGGTGTCGGGATCTCTACAGCTGAGATATTTAAGGCTTACTTCTGGAAAGCCCAAGTAATGCATCCCACCATGTTTGGAGAGTCATTTTGTTGATATCCTTCCAGGCGCCAGCC
Source organism: Breviolum minutum Mf 1.05b.01 (assembly GCA_000507305.1). NCBI lineage: Eukaryota > Dinophyceae > Suessiales > Symbiodiniaceae > Breviolum > Breviolum minutum. The sequence goes on along the minus strand of DF241860.1, from coordinate 58,992 downwards.
TTTGAGGTTGTTGAGTCAAGATCTTCCAGAATTGAAGACAGTGATGATGCCTCCCAGAGCTTCAGTTCAACATGTTCAACCTGAGGCGGACATTGGATTTCACCTAAGCAGCCAGAGAATCGTTATTTCACCCCTGAAACACCCTACCAAACTAGAACTGTTGACATTGGTGAATGTGAAGGGGAGCAATACTGGGGTGGGATAGAAAAGAAGTTTAGCTTTTCGTATTTGAACCGTTGCAGGGGCAAATTTTAGTTTCAGAGGCCTTCGGAAATGAATTGAGTTATGAAAAAAACACAGAGATTTCCACAAGAATATCGTGGTCTAAGGTTAGGAATGTCATGGGGCAGTAGGAAGATGTAGAATCTGACTCAGAATTCAGGAGACATTCTGACCGTCGGCAGGTAGCAATGCGAAATCCACAAGATGAGGCTCTGAATTGGTGAAGACATGCAAATTTCTTGGCAGGAACAATTCAGTGACAGGGTAATTCATGATGCAGACAACTGGCAACACCTCTTTGTTGGCTTTCGAATTTACATGTCAACACTGGCGGCAAATTATAAAAAGGATGCTATATATGATGTTTTGATATGTTTTAGACAATTTGCAAAGCAGCGCTCTCATGCCACCAAATGGCAAACCAAAGCCAAGCTGCTGAGAATGACTACACAAAGATGACACACATACACACACCACATGTTTTCGTATGCTGTGATCACATCGCTTCAACAAAGAAGTCCAGAATCAGGTGAATTCCGCGTGCTACGAAAAATAGTAAGAATCATTCCCCCGAATGTTGATGGCTGATTGTTCTCAATGGTTCGACATTTTTGCAAGCAATTTTCATGTCGTAGCGACAGGAAGACGGCGAAGTTCTCCCTGATCGACTGGCAGAGGTGTTTTGGTTTGTGTCAGTGGTCTGAACAACTTACAATAGATTCGAATATATTCGAATATGATTTTCAATTGGCCCGGCTTTCCGGAATGGTCATTTTGGAAGTTTTGTGACTGAAGCAATCAAGATCCTGTGTTGACTTCACTGAGTTTGCCCAAGGATATTGATGCATCATAGGCTGCAGGGCTGAAGAATGTGATAGAATATGTTGGTTCAGTAGGAAAGCTTTTGTATAGCCAATGTGAAACCTAACCTATTGGATGTGACTTGGGTTTTAAAAAGGGCTGTTGTCACTGGCCATTACCTTGAAGACTCCCAAAACAGGCATATTCAAAGGGGTAGCAGGTGACCTTGTTACCTTGGAAAAAAGGCAATCTCATCATCCAACTCTGTTGGTGTTTTGTTCCAACTTAATCACAGAAGAAAAACTTGGATTGTGATGCAATGATGTATCCCCTCTTCGAATGGACATTGCATTTGAATTTTGAAAAAAAAAAGCAGAAGTGGCCAAGAATTCCTATCCTTTCTTTGCCAGGATGCTGCTCCAATGCCACAACTGCCACAATTGCCAGCCATGATCTCACCACCCAAAAGCACCGAAGCTGAAACGTTTGGGATCCCAGACTTTCAGGTGTCCGGTGTCCGAAAACCCCGGGGCTGCTTTCCCGTTTCACTGCCACGGAAGGCAAACTCCTCTTACGAAAGAGCAGGAGATCAAAGGAGCTTTAGCAACAGAGGAAGGTGCGGCTGGGATTGATGAAATCGCAACGGAGATTTAGACGAAAGCCAATTTGTAGGAGAGTAAAAATTCCATGTTGACCTCATATTGTGATCCATCGTGGATTACTGTAAAAACATTGTCTATATTATTATATATATATATGTATACGTATATTTTACATACATATCTATACGCACCAGAATCCTCAGAGCACTCTTGCCATGAGACTGCCGTATGGTGGATTCTTTGTAACTCGCCAGGATAGGGCCCACACTGACCCACCCATTTGGTCAACGAAAAAAATGCTGCAGGGCGGGTGGCCGGACATGTTCAATGGAGCACTTACTGGAGCTACTTGCAGGTGCCAAACACATGCTGCCCTTACATTGGTTTGGTCCTGCTTGCCACAACTTTCAACAGCGAATCATCCTTATAAATGATAAGCACTCAACTCTTTTTGGTGGGTTGATTACAAGTTGAACACAAGATTTCACCACCCAAAATGATGAAAATACTCTTACTGTCTCAAACCATCTTCAAAGGTTTAAGTGACTGACCTCGTCTCAAGCAGTTGATGAGAACGGACAAATAGCAATCCGGAGATTAGAAGTTTCACAGAGGTTATGGGGTGCCTTTCTACTTGCAGGCTATGGGCTGCTTTAACTTCGTGGTGCGGGATCTTGGATTGTGATAAAGGATGACTCAGAAACTGCATTGAATCGACAGCAGAGCTATTCACAGTTTTTTTTAAAAAGTTGGCTCGGCGACAAATTTAGGTGATGTTCATTGCTCTTGCTGGCATCATGGTATTTCAGAATTTCTGCAGTCTTTGGATTGTGTGAGCCTGGCGATGTATTGTGGAAACCTGGAGAGGCACATTTGGGTGCTTGGTGATGTTGACAAAACGCAGATAAAACATGCGCCTCTTGACGAAGAGAGTTGTTTGCCTGCAGAAATCTGTTTTTCTCCTTTTTGCCAGGTATTGGACATCTGAGAAAAAGGCCAGGGCTGAACCATTCAACCACGTGACAGTGGTTTGTTACTGGTTTTCCACCACTGGGTTTCTTTGGTGAGCAAAGAATGTTACAACAGGCATCAACAGGCTTTCAATAAGAAGTCATGACAGTCTGCCCCAGGGGTGCTGCTTAGCGATGCATCCGATGCATGATTTCATGGGAACTTGGGAAGTATCGCAGGAGCAGACGTTGATGTATTCTTGGATGAAGGCGGGTCAGTGAGCGCTTGATGAGTGACCCAGTGACCGAGTGATTGGCAATGCTGTTTGCCGAGGGTATTGGTGCTACCCCTACCACGGGGACACACGCCATGCTGGCAGTTTATGGCGCTTTGGCCAAAGCCTCAGATATAGACATAGATGTAAAACTACTACAGTACAAATTACAAGTCGTTTGATTTCTTCAACAACTTTGCGAACCTTGCAGATCGCTTGCTTCTTCCTCTCCAACTTTGCTGGTCATGCTCTTGAAATCATTGGTGGCATTCGTAGTCCTCTTAGTTCTCTGGAGTGGCATTGGTGGGTGAACAACAGCAATGTCATGTCATGGCTATCGAGGTGCTGCGAAGAAAATCTTTGCCCCTTGGAGTCATAGGGATTTTTGGGTGTGACGACTTTCTCATATCGCGGGTTGAGAGGGATGAAACATAACGACACTCTGTTTTTCTTTGATGTCTTGGGTGATTCACAACATCATATCATATCAACATAGTAACATGAGAGTTTCTCTCAATTCTTAGGATAAGTAAAGCTATGGCCTGGTTTTTTGATTCCAGAAATATCTGCCACGAGGCAAATGCCTTGGATGGTGCACTTTACAAACCCTTCCAATGGTGGGTGCCAAAGCTCAGCTGATGATGGTCTGCCGGTGGTGAAAGAAGTTGAGTACATCCAGCAAAGGTAGTTTCAGACAAAAACATGTGACTTTGAAAAACAGTTTTTCAGTTTTTTTTCCATTATTTTTTTGCAACACTAATATTTTTCAATCACACACTGCTGTTGCATCAAGGATACGAATCCCACTGGTCGCGTATTGAATCGATTCTCAGCAGACGTTGAGGTCGGGTTCGAATGGTGGGATTGGCTGGAACGGATAAACCGATGGACCTTACAGCATTGCTGAATGCAGGTGATGGACAAGGCAGTGACGAACATTTTTGGCAACTCGTTTTGCACAGAAATCAGAGATGCAAAGATTGCTTGGGTATCCGAACCAAACTTGCATTTTATATCATGATTATCATGTTCAAAGTCATACTTGTCATGAAGTAAAGAAAACGGTGTTCCGAGAAGTCGTTCTCCAAAGCCGGTTCTGCTGAAGTGGCGGACAGCATCGGGGAAGCAGCCCAAGCCTTTTTTCAGCGAGGTGTCATCATTGGAGCGCTGCTGTACTTCGTAGGCCACACTCTGGCAGATTCCTCAGTTTGTCAACCTGTGAGCACGAGACCAGTGGAGGAAGATGGACACATGGCAATCATGGCAGGAATCGAGGAAGATGGACACAATACACCATGGCAATCAGAAGTGATCTTCCAACAAAGTGTGTTGATAGGTTTTGTTTGGCTTCCACCATTCCTTCTGAGAATCCTAAGGACACCATAGTTTTCTCTTTACCTCTAGCACCACAGCATGACTTTGCTGCTTTTTTTCAAGACATTGCGCAAAGGTCTTGACTTTCTCCAGCCCTATGTCGATTATCCTCTTACCACTGATCATTTTGCCAGAAGCCAAAATTGGAAGATGGGTTTTTTGGAAGGTGAGGCGTTGCTGGGAACCCCCCCGTACTGGTACCCACCACGTACCCAGCTGAGGCTAATGGAGTACTTTGCCCGCTACTACCGAAACACCATCAGAGAGATTCAACGTCGCCTGGTTGACACCATCGCAAGTTTGGAAGACTGGCTGAGGTGAGCAATCTATAAGAATCAATAGCGATTTCCAATGATTTCCATATGTTTTCCTCTGCGAAAAAAAAGGAAGGTCAGCTCCTCTAGGAATGATTTTTGGTCCTTAAAAGAGACGGGCTGCCCTGTTTGGATGCGTTTCAAAAACTTCCAGATTTTCCAGTTCATAACAGTTGCTGACAAAGCCGAGTCGATTTCTGAGTCAAATAAGGTCTATGGCTGGTGAGCCAGTGCTGCTCTGAGAAGGGTTGTGGGGACAAATGATAGTTCGAGTCAACTTGGTATCTGTGTGCATTTGTAGCACGCACTTTTTTTTCCAAAACAATGTATGTCTCGACATGCAAATATGATCAAATATGCTAAAAACATCTAAAAGCAGTGAATCTTGGAATATGTTGGTCATTGTCCATCATTTTGCCATGTTTCCTCCAACCATCTCCAACCACTCAGCTTCAAAAATAGATATTATAACAAGTTGGGTGCAGAGGAAATCCGAAGCAGAAAACAACTGGTGTCGCCAGGCTCCGGTAAAACGCCATGCTTAGGTCGGAAGTCTACCAAGAGATGACTGATTCGATCACTGGAGGTTTGGGATTGTTGTCCGAAAAAACACCGCCAAAGATGTATTGGACATGTTGCACTTGGTTGAATCAGAACAGATTACATACAGATTACAGTATTTCATTATTTAGTAGTTATTTGTCAAGTTTGTAAATCGTTTTCTATTTTCTCCACCGCCACAATTTCACAAAGTTGCTTTCCAGAGTCACCACCCTGGACACCGGAAAACGTAGGCGTTACCATCCGTGCCTTCAGCGCCAAGGAGCAGGCAAGCAGCTGGGTTTGATGGACCATGAGATTTGTAGATAGTTTAGTGTGCGGTGAGACCTTTGAAAGTGCTTCATGAGCAGCTCCGGCTTTAAAATGACATGATGGGGAAAGTGAAATTAGCGGCAAGAGTTTGGCAAAGGTCACTATTTTCATGGCTGCTTGGGCAGGTTCTCATGCGTTGCCTCTTGGATTTGGAGGTGGGAATGGCAACTAAGCGATGTCAGAAGGTTGAGTTTTTTCCGTGACAGAAACAGATGAAACAGTAGCAGGTCACGAATTGGCATGTCGAAATTGAGAATTTCTGGATGATTCCGGTAACTTTGCCGATTTTCAATGATGGCAACCACAACCCAAGTATGTCAATTCACTGATTTAGTCAGATGTACCGTGGGTTGCCTCTAATTTTTTGTCGGAAAATTGGTCAGGAATTTCAGCGTGCGGACTTCGTGAGAACGTGGGGCATCTTACAGACTGAAGAAGGGTGTCACAGTGGAACAACAAACATCTCCCACTTTGGAAACTGAGCAGAATGGAGACAACCAAAACGGCCAAATAAAACGATGCGTTCTTCGTGGTCACCACGACTCCATACAACTCCAAACTTTGGTGCTAAAACGGTGGTTTTCAACGGTCATGATGAAATTCATGAAATTTCCTTTAAGAATCTACATGTACCAACATATATTTATCAGCCTCCGGCTAATGCCGCCGGCCTTTGCTGGGCTTGAGATTGCAAGCAGCATGGCCAGAAGCACCACCAAAAGCAGCAGTAGCAACAACAGCACCATTCTCTCCATTGCCAGCAGCATGGCGAGAAGCACCACCAAAAGCAACAGCAACAGCAGCAACAACCAACAGCAGCAATAACAACAGCAGCAGCAACAACAACAACAACAACAATGACAACAATGACAACAATGACAACAATGACAACAACACCAACAGCAACAACAACAACAACAACAACAGCAACAGCAACAGCAACAACAACAACAACAACAACAACAACAACAACAACAACAAGAACAACAAGAACAAGAAGAACAAGAACAAGAACAAGAACAACAGCAACAGCAACAAGAGCAGCAGCAGCAGCGGCAACAGCAGGAAGCCAACAGCTCACGGCTAACAGCCAACAAGAACAGCAGCACCGGAGAGGACCCAGGGGGAATCGAGCCCGAGACCTTTTGGATGTGGGGTGGTCTTGGTGGTCGTTGTGGTCGTGGTGCTTGTGCTTGTGCTTGTGGTTGTGGTGGTGGTGGTGGTGGTGGGGGGGGGGATGATTTTAGGCGAAGTAAAAGCGCGCCCCAAAGACATTATCAGCTTTAGCTTAGACTATATAAGCAAAAGCAAAGTACAGACAAGCAATCCGTCATCAAGCCGAATTCCACTAGACACGCCGGCAAGGCCGGCGGATTTACCTTTTTTTTAAATGGCGGCGCTTCCTTCAGTTTCCCAACTTTTTCTGGGCGCCCAACTACCGCCCAACTCTGGAGGTGTTTGCAGCGATGGATCGGATTGCTGGGGAACCCATCCGGGATGCTACGAAATAGACGACTCGGTAGTTACACTCCCAAAGTTTAACATGGAACCTGAAAATGGTACCCTGGAATAAGGAGATTCCTTTTGGAAAGCATCATTTTTAGGTTCCATGTTAAACTTGGGGAGTGCAATAACTCACATGGCCATTTCTGATGAGTTTTTTTTTTTGTGAGCAGTTTTTACATGCGAAACTCTGGATTTTTTCGAAACAAAAAACATCTTTCGGTGGAATTCACTGGATTTTGATGGATTTCGCTGCGAGTTGGTTTTTTTTCCCATTTTTGGTGGTAGCACATCGGAAAAAAAAACATGTTGGGGTATATGAGGGCTGTAGAATCAGAGAAGTGTTGGCAAATGTTGGCAAACTCCAAGAAATAACAGCTTGGAAGTTCCCCCGAAGGTCCAGGTTTGGTAAACCTAATAATACACACCAAATATCTAAGGGATTCAGCATTTATGGGATGACTCAAAGTCTTGTTTGCCACCTAGTTGTAGGCACTTGAGGCAGCCAACAAAACCAGGACCACAAAGGTTTCACTGAAAAAAGCGGGAGCCTAGGCGCATGGGACTTGTGGGCTTCATCCTGAGCATTTTCAACCAACTCCAACCAGTGCCACCCCAAGCGCAGATGTTGCCTTGACAATTCTTGTTGAAAACTTTCATAAGGATTTAAACAGGTCTCAAGATGAATCTAGATTGAATGTTTCACCAGTGCTAGAAGCAATGCTGACTTTTTTTTGGAACAGAAGCCTCAACTGAAAAGGTGCTTCAGTACTATGGAGTGATTGCAACACGAAGTGCAGCTTTGGTTGGTTTCTCCATCAACTACAGCAATGAGGCGCCAGCCCAAAACACACGAGTCAACAGATCTTTCCAATGCCGAAGTCTTTTGGACACCTCGGCCCCAAGGTGTCTGGTATCGTTCAGCAGTTTATCATGAATTTTTCGGTGCCTGGGTTGGTTGATCCAAGAAATTTTGGTATTCGGGAAGTCTAGCCTTGAATAACTACGGTATGGCATACTATCGTGGTTATGGGATCGTCCCCTTATGAAGAAACGCGTTACTGATGATCGGGATGAGACACCGATTCACCAAGTTCCACAAGACATTCTCCCAAAATGTCCCCAAAGAATCCCAAGGACCTACAAGTAGAGTTACTCTCCCTATGTTATGTGAGTCTATTTTTTGTTGGGCACTTCCAGCAACTTCGGCCAAGGGGGTGCACGGTGACCAAATCTTCCCAATGATCTAAGGATATGGAGATGCAACTGGTTTCCATTGAACGCTTGTGTGAATACGAAAGACCACAACCTACGGAAACTCCTTTACCTGGAACTTTGTCGACTCATGTGACGGGTTTAGAACTTCGAAATGTGATCGTGAGGTGCGGCAATGTTTTGGAGAAACGGGTGGATTGGGAAGTTTTTGAGTCACAGTCAAACTTCATCAATGATAGAAAGATGACATGACTGATGTGTGTGAGTTTATCAAGTGTGTTTGTATACACCCCTGAAAATTAACATGTCCCCCAAAAAAGGGACTATTTCAATAGGAAATACATATTCCAACCATCATTTTTCAGGGGATATGTTAGTTTTCAGGGGGGTAAGTCCCTGGCGGGGCGGGGGTGGTGAGGTATCGCCCTTCACTTCCTCCAGCGTTGGATGGAATCACTTTGCGTTTTGCACCCGGCGACACAGTGGCAATTGTGGGAAGAGACTTGGTGAAAGTTCAAACCTTTGTGACAGGTTATGACTGAATATACGTAGATGGTCGTAGATGAATATACTGTAATTGAAGATAGCTACTTTTTAGCAATGTGTTTTGGAGAAGCTAGGCTAATAAAAAGACCTTTTTGTTGTGGGAAGTCTTGTTTGTCTCATCTCCAAACCCTGTAGAAGCCTAGTTGTTGGTGATGGAAGCGAGGTGCACCAACCATGATTCCCCATTTTTACCCAAAGTATGAGGATTGAGCTTCATTTATGAATTGAATGTGTGCACCTGTTCCAAATCAGTGACATACACAATATTCTTGCTTTTGTGGGTGGATGGCGACTTCTTGATTGCAACCGGGCATAGATTCTTTAGGGTTTCTTGTCACTTGGTAATCACCAAGGTTTTCTTTCAGGTAATTTTGGTGGCTAACCTTCATGGCTGACCTTAGGAACTGGTGCGGGAAAAACCTCCTTGATGTTGGCCATTCTGCAATTGGCGCCGTATTCTGGTGAGATCTTCATTGATGATGTAGCCTTGAAAGAAGTCAATGAGCAAGCTTGTGGCCGTTTCTGGACGGCAACTTTAGCAATCTGGTAAATAGAACAGGGATTTCAAAAAACATGTGTATATATATATATAGATATTGACATCTAGATCAACTGATATTGATTAGGTGTATTGTATCCACAATCAGCTCATGTCAACTTATCATCTCTTGATCTAATCTATTCCAACTCCAGATGTCCAATGGTCATTGTCAAAAAAACCCGCTACTGAGGCTTGGTGACTGTAGTTCCACAGCAGCCTGTCCTTTTTTCAGGCGCCTTTTAGTTGTAATTTGCATGCGTGGTTTTTGGGCGAAAGAAAAAACATCTCCACTTTTGAATGGATCCCTTGGAGGAACTTTACGCTGGAACCTGGACCCAGCGAATCAATTCTCCGAGCAGAGATTATGGGACTCGATCAAGGCACCATGTTTTGGCAAAGGAATCAAAGTAGCAAGAGTCTTATAGCATTAGATGACCTTCCGAGATTTTCGTGTATATTGAGATTGTAAATAGATTGTAATTGATAATTGCAAGTAGCACATTAATTATATACATTTGAATAATAATAACAAGGGAGAAGTAGGGATCATAAAGTTTTGGTCGCTGTGGTCAATGTGGATTTGCAAAACCTCCTTAACTGCCATTCAGGCAGTTGGTCTTTTGCGCAGCTGCAAGAGTGCTTTAGGGCTGAATGCCAAAGTGTATCTCACCCTGCAACTGATGTCAGCGTCGTTGGTACAGACCCAGGATGTTTCACATCTTACCTCCTCCATATATTTTTTTTGTTCGGAAACCCAAAGATTCCTGAAAACGGCAAAGTTTTGATTGAAGCACAGGGACTCAAAAATTTCGGAGTGAACTTCACCTGAAAAGTGAATTTCAGTGCTGTACTTGGGGTCGCTCCAAGTTGAAAGGCAAGGCTCCATTGGAGGTAGCCAACCACATCCAGGTGGGAATCTTGAAGATGTCGTGGACTGGGAAATGAAGTTTTTTTTTTTGTGTATACATGTTAACTAGCAGGTTTTGCTACAAAAGGATGGTAGCCTGATGTTGGCTAATAATTATTTATGCTTTGTTGTTGTTGTTGTTGTTGTTGTTGTTGTTGTTGTTGTTGTTGTTGTTGTTGTTGTTGTTGTTGTTGTTGTTGTTGTTGTTGTTGTGGTCGTGATTGTGGTTGTCGTTGTCACACCACGGCCAGGTGTGCTGGCACTGTCCCAGGGTCAACGTCAGCTGCTTTGCGCAGCTAGGGCTTTGCTGCGACAGCCTCGAGTAGCGTTGTTGGATGAGGTCACAGCAGCCTTGCCACAAGAAGCAGCGAGTAGCACAGCTGCTGAGTTAGTGAAGAAGTTCAAGGAACTGTGGGACGGGATGTGTGAGTTTTGGTGATGATAGCTTCAATCGGTGTGGGTCGGATGGTGTTGATTCAGAAGATTCTCAAAGTTTTGGGGCAAGTGATCTCACAGATACTGTGTGGTTTTGCTTCAGTTTCGTCAACCATGAACCACACCATGGAGATGGAGATTGATGCGCCAATTTTCATTGTTTTCCGCATGTACATGCCTCGCATGAATACACCCGGCGAACGAGTGTCAGTCAGGGATCCTAAGATCCTAGCCGGCTTTTCTGAAGCTTTTCAACCTTGAAACCAGGAGATCAATGCCACCACCCTGATGGTGACACATCAAGATGAACTCACCTCTGTTTGCGACCGGACCATTTGCTTGTCCCAAGGTTGTGTGGTGAGTGATACTGCCACATCCCAAACCCTTGTTTCCGTTTGAGCTTCTTAGATGTCATTTCTTTGGGTCAGATGGTACCTTGAAATTGATGGAAGATGTCATTGGTAGACTGCTCGAAAATGGAGAAATGGAAACATCTGGAAGCTGCACGACTTAGAATCTAGGTGTGGTGGGATACCCTGCCAGAGCACAAAAAGCTGCAGAGCAAACGGCTTTGAACAAAAAATCCAAGCACTGCTGGTTGACCAGAAGCCTTGTTTCAATATCTTGCATTTCAATGTATGCCATAGAAATCCATAGAATATATAGCTTGCAGTAAATCTTATACGAAATGGTCACTTGGAGATAGGACTTACAGCAGATCTGCCATGCACACTCAACTTCTTTGTAGATGTTCCTCCAGTTTTTGTCGCAACGCAGGGGGAATGTCTCTGGACAGATCTTCAAGTTCAAGCCCTTGACCTACAGCATTGTCGACGTGGGAGATCCAAGGAGATACAGAACTTGCTGCGTGTCGGAGAATCAACGGCTGCCATTGGCACCCCTGGGATGTCTGATGACTTTGATTCAACCAAACCTTTTCCAAGGCACCAAAGGGCGCTCCATGGTCTGGTGGCAGTGTTTCCATCGAGGTCTGTTTGGTTGGAATTTTTTGGGACATCCAAAAAAGGGTGTTGGAAAGACAGTGAACCAAAAGTACACTAAACTATATTGTAGGTGGTATTTCAATGATTTTGGAGGTTTACCCCAAAAACTTTCCCATGTTCACCGTTGGGTTGGAACCTGTGAAACTGGCCCCACTGCGACAAAGTCGTCGCGAATTGCATGGTGTTGGGAAGCTGATTCCCGTTCTAAGATGTCTAAATTTGAAGATGTCCTTGGCATAATATGAATGTTTCCAAAAATATGGGGTACCCCAAAATGGATGGTTTGTAAAGGAAAACCTTCATGAAAATGGATGATTTGGGGAGAAAAAACCCTATTTTTGGGGAAACACCCATTTGTTAATATTAAAGCCCAAGTTTTATGATCAAGATGTTTGATCCATTGGGGTTGTTCAGTTGTTGTTCTACTTCAAACCCACCCAAGTTTGCACCCCATGGTTCAAATCCATGATTTTTGCTGGATTTTGCAGATTGGAGAGCACAACGTGCAAGTCAGTCAGGCATGAGATGTCGGGACTTGGGACAGGAATGCATGCCTTGGTGACAGAAAGGATCATGCACCTCCAATTAGGAGATGATTCGAACATGTCTTGCAGATTCGCAGTCAATGGGTGGATCTGGGTGAATATTCCATGATATTCCATGATATTCCTCGTTGATGGATGTTGATGGTGTATTGAAATATATAAGTAATGAAGTTGAATCAGGAAATTTGATGTAATTTGATGATCCCTGTTTTCTGCTCCAATCCTTTGACACCGCAGCCTGATTTAGGCTCTGTTTTTTTTTCAGCTCCGTGGAAATCTCCGAAACACAGAGTTTCTTAACGCACCCGAGTTTTGTGCGTTTCATGTGCGTTTTTCCAGCGAAGTGATGCCATCTGCATGGAATCCATTTCTCTACATCAGAACGGCCTTCGTACCTCGACATCAGATTTTGTGATCTGAGTTTTGCAGATCAAAAGAGTGGAGAGAGGGAGATGAGCATAAAGGAAAGCTACTTCTCCTTATCGGAAGACCCAGTCTTTATTTAGCCATGATATTTGGCCATGTCAAGCAAGGACAATATATTTTTTCAGTTGTTGTTTCTTGATGGGTTTGAAGTAGATGGCTCAACTCCCAAAAGGAAACCGAGGAGTTTCCCGTAGGTAGCAAAGGGCCCATTTCAACTAATGTATAGGAGTTGTGAGATCTACATTCTTGATGATGATGATGTGATGTAAATATGTTCCATGTCTGTCTACGCATATTTATAGCATCATCATCACTAGTGACTGTATCTAGAGTCCAGAGCACATCCGAATGGCTTCATGTATCACGCAAAGATTTATTGAGACATGTCTTAATCCACGAATGGCTCTAATGAAAATCTGCAGTAGTGGAGTTCACATGCTGTGTCACCCACCAGGGCACCATTGATCAAGTGAAGTTCGTTCCAGGACCTGAAACTTGTTTGCCTCAAGAGTTTGGTGTTTTGATATCGTGAATCGCTCTTTGATCTATTCTTGAGGGGAAGTTGGGACACTTCAAGAGGATGTTGTGATTTGTCAGATGCATTTAAATACATCTACGGTACCTGGTACCGTATTGATATGATCGCAGGAGCGAAAAAGCCTGATAAGCCTGAGTTCGTGGACCGCTTCCTGTTTTGGCGACGGTGTGCCCTACGCGTCTCTCAACAAAAATTGTTGGAAATTTATTGAGAAACAAACGTTTCCGTTCGAAAGATCTCAAAAGTACATCCACCTTCTTTCAAGTTGCAGAGTCTATACCTGAACAAGTTTTTTTGTTATCGAATCAGGTGTCGAAAAGGCACTTGCTTCCCTCTTCCCCTCTACAGTCAACATGATGATGAGAGCAGCAAATTTCCATCCATCTTCCATGTCAACAGAATTCAACAGATAACTTGTACTTACTAGCTAAGGCTATATATATAGTTACTATAGCTATTGCTAGTCTTCATAGGCATCAAGGTGAGTTCCCAGTTCTCCTTTCAAGGTGGGCTGCATGTCTTCATTGATTTGGCTCGTCTTGAACCTTAACGAATTTCAGATGGTGACTTATTTGCAAGTTGCCAACCCCGCTACACCAAGATGGTCACTTTGGGCTGTGACTGGTCCATTTTCGTGTCACAAGTCAGAAGTGCAGCAAGCTGTTTTGGAGCATTGTGGGACAAAGCAAAAACACTCGATATCCGTTCATCCGCCCGTCTATCCACCACTGATGCCGCAATCATTTATCAATTATCAATCATTATTCATCATGTATCATGTATGAATCAATATTCATCATTGATCATTGGTCATCATCATCATCATCATCATCATCATCATCATCATCATCATCCTCATCCTCATCCTCATCCTCATCCTCATCCTCATCCTCATCCTCATCCTCATCCTCATCCTCATCCTCATCCTCATCCTCATCCTCATAACCATCACATCCGCATCGGGCATCGTGACGAGCCACAATGATGCAATATCAGAATGACAGTATATAGGCCCCTTGTCCAGAAGAATAAACAAGATATGTTTTCTCACGAAACACAATCAATCATCCCGATGAGCACGCTCTCAAATGCTGGCCGTGTCTCAGGCCTGGAGAAATGTGAGAGACAAATTGAATCAATTTCCTGAGATGGTGCGGCCATACTTTGCGTCCCTCGGCGCCGAGTCGATTTGCACACCGTGGGTCGGCTGCCATGTCACGGCTGTGTTTGAAGGTCAAGGGAACGGCTGATTTTGAGACCTTTTGATCTTGTTAAGAGGCTACACATCTTCCAAAGTGACATACAAACTGAAAATCAATGAACATGATGATTCATAACATATAATTCCATATTAACATATGATTCCATATATTTCCCAGATTTGGCGGCTTGATCTTTTGCAATTTTTGTTGGCCCCATTCAGTACAGCGTTTTTTTTTCTCGCACACCTCGAGGCGTTTCATCTACGCAGAGCTGGCATGCCAGACGGCCTCTGAGATGGCTTCGGAACTGGCCTCAGTAATGCCGGAAAAATCCTTGGTCCAAATGTCCGGTATTCATTATCTACATATGGGTGTTTCCTTAAATGGTGGTACCCCTCAAACACCCCAAACTGATCATTTTTAGTAGGAAAACCCCATGGTTGTTGGGTACCACCGTTTTAGGAAACCCCCACATATGACTGTAAAGATGGATTTGACTATATTTGAAATCAAGATGATGTGCAAAGTGAAGGTGATTTGGTCTGCCTTCTGTCCGGCGGCAGAATGCACATGCCCACATTTAAGGTTCTTGCTGTCTTCATTTTCATGCGCGCCTGGAAAGAGCAAGATAACTTTGAAAGGAGTTCAGATCTCACACGACTTGGCTGGTTCTTCAACACCATGGGCACTTTGCTTGAATCTGCTGCAATGACTGCTCATTTGTTTGACCCTAGACGTTTTTTTGGAAACGAACTGGTCAGGATTGTCTCGAAGTGAAATGGCCTGTCAAAAAGTGGATTAAGTTGATTTCAGGTTTTGATTTTATTTGGATCGTAACACAGCGAACATGCAGCTCAGGCCCATTTCTGCCATATTTGCTCGTGCCACTATCCTTCTTCTTCCGTGTGGATTATTTCCAGAGAGATGTGTTCAGAGCTGAGTCTCGCACAAATGACAGGTCATGCGATGTCATGTGTACAAATGACAGGTCATCACGACCTCTGATTTTTTGAACAATCACCATTTTCTCCAAGGGCCCCAAGGCCCTTGGGGTTTTGTCAAAAAATCCCATGGATGATTTCATCCTCAGGTGCGCCTCGGTCATTGGAATGATGGCACATGATCCAATGAGTGGTCTAGTTTTTTCAGAGGCTGCCAGTCAGGCTTCAGAGCACCTCAGCTGAAGATGGGCCAAAGTCAGATGACAGAAATATCCTGTAAAAATGGTATGTTGGAATGGGGTATAATAAAACAGTTGTTAGTTGTAGATATAATAAATAGGATTTTGACTGAATATTAACTGGGGTATGATTTTTTAACCATCAACCCTGAAACAGTGTAGCCTCAACAAAGATTAATGGACATCAGAAATTGTTCACCCATCTGAGGGGAGGAACCCATTTCCCGGTATTGCTTTCCCCCCCAGATTGACCGAGCCGGGTCCCTTTTTGACTATGAAACCCTTGATTGAAAGCTATTGGAAGGGTGGTCAAAGAGTCTTTTGAATCATTTGTCTTTCTGAGAGAAGCCAACTGTCAGCATTGCAGCATAGGTACTGTGTTTTGGAGTTCTCCCCTTGGACCTGCGTCAATGAGGCCAGAATTATCAGCTGCCTTGGCCAATCCTTTGGCGAAGCCCCCACGTTTTGGGGAGCCAGGCTTTGATGAGTCTCCGGCAGCAGCTTGGTGCTGGCGATACTACACGGACTTTCGGCGACAAAAAAATCTTGATATTTCTTCAGTCAGCTTGTGACTTTTGACTACCCTGCAACCTGGAAGATCACACCTGTGTCTTGATTGTTTGGATTGGTACTGTATTGCCTTTTTACATAGAACATCTTGGAACTATAACATTGACGATGTTGAATTATCTTGATTCATCTTGATCCAATTTGCATCATTTTGGCAAAGTTGTTTGATTAGCTTCTGACTTGCCGCAAGGATTGGCAGCCACGGCTTTTCAGCGAAAAGTGGATGGGGACCGGGTTTGAAAGTGCACAGGGGGAATTTCGCCTTGACCAGCTACAATGACAAGAATGTACCAAGAGCCTGCCAGGACTGCCATGAATGATATTAGTGATGGACATGACATCGAAATACCACGAGTTTTTGGACCTACGCATCTTGGCTAAAACATGGACGACACCAATATAGGATCTCAGATACAAAGAATGTTGCCAAAGACTTAGGCATCCCAAGATGCCCAAAATCTCAGTGTTTGAAATGCGAAGAGCTCAACAATTACATGCAGAATGATGCAGATTATTTTACATTGCTAAGAGCTACGGCCATACTATATGATATTTATATAACTTATATGAGATATTTACACACACATATATATATATATGTACATTATAGTATAGATGTCCTTTGCTTCAAGAAGATCTTTTTTTCGGACGTGTCCCATCAGGGTGTCCCATGTTCTGAGAAACCTCAGGTATCCAGGTGTTGTGCCAAAAGCCTTGACGATGTTGGCAGCTCTCTTTGGTGCTGGCCATACGATGTCGGGAGATTTTTGTGCCAAAGAGGTTGGCCCCCAAAAAATGGCGAGCAAAAAATGTTTGTTGTTTTTTCGTGGTTTTCGTGCGTTTCGAATTGTTTAGAGAGCCGAAAAAAACTTAAAGAGAACGGTAGATAAAGACTACTGACAGGCAACATCAAAACACTTTTTGTGTCATGAAACATCCATGAAATCGTGAAGACTTTGTGAAACTAGGATAAGAGTAGAGGCAACTTGGCCAGTTGATCCCTTTCCTATCAGATAGCCGCATGTCTTTTCCAAAACATTGTCGTAAGCAGTTTGTGATATGGAGAGTCGGTCGGAAGTCAATGAAAGCATACACCTGTGGGTCGTTGTCGTGCCCCAAGAATACAAAATACATCCATGCCTGGCAGAACTCAAAGGGAGGACTTAGGCATGACTTTTCGAATCGCGGTTATAGTGGGGAAAAGAAGAAGGCATGACTTTCACCCGTACCTGTATGAAAGCCCATGTGTCCAACCTCTTTACCTGAGTCAAGTTTTGAAGGATTCATCCACATATCCAACTGCAGGCCGAAGGTATTACGAAGGAAGGCTTGCAAGAAGCGGGTGAAGATGCATCACTTCTGGACATAGGTTCGCGTGGTTACATCGAACGGGCCCGAACAGTTTTTTGGATGATGAAGTTGTATGCATTGCCATGCTGGAGTGTAGAATCTGTTTGACTGGATGCCAACATCGTGACCACCAGTGTCTACTCACAATTTGAGGCTTGCAAGAAAGTCTTCCTTGAGTGGCACCCTTTATTGAACAAGACTAAAAATAGCACGGATCACAAGCACAGAAAATGTCTTAAAATTCATTGGGATTCTACGAATTCAGAGCCTCATGCCACAGCTACAATCGAACTAAAGATTCTCGCAATGATCCAATCTCGTTTCGTTCCAGCCTGATCACCAGCTCCGGTCGACCCTGATATCCACAGGCAGTGATTGGACCCAGCACCTTTGGATCTCGAATAGCAATGATCCTGCCATTGCATCACTGCGTCAAAAGTTGATCAAGGCCTTGTGAGATTCAAAGCTGTAAACATTTGTAAACTCGCGGAACACTTGCATTTATTTATTCTTGATATCTATATATCTGATATCTTGCGATTTTATGGACAAGCCACTTTTACATGGAGAGATCCTAACAAAGGGAATTTAATGGAATTTGGCCTCATTGTGATACCAACAATTACTACCAAGTTGACAATTTCAGACTCGAGACCTTCGACAGATTGCCGGACAGATATTGTCAATAGTTCGTCATCATGTTCAATGGAATATTGATGATGATTGCAATCAAAAGTCGCTTGGCAGGTGATGATTATTGATGATGATTATTGCCAATGGATTATTGATGATGATTATTGATGTTCCCTTTATCTTTTCAGCTTTAGTGGAAGCCATTGACAGGTCTACCAGAACATCACTCATAAGACTTCGGCAGAGGCTGGACGCTTCCTCGAGGGTTGATGAGGAAGCAGTTTTCCCGCAGGGGACTTGACTAGCTGAAGTAGATTCATCATGATTCACCTCAGAAAAAGGATGTTCCCCCAACAAAAACAGTGGGTCCACAATAGATGACACAGGTAAGCGTAAAACTTGCATTTCCATTTTTGACCAATTTCTCCCCAGGGATCCAACAAACCTAACAAACCAATGACCAGGCGGCCCGAGCCAGACAACTCTTAAAGGAAGTTCATGCTGCAAGTGGCTGCAAGCTGCAAAGAGAAGGGGGCATTGTTTGATCATGTTCATAGCAAACTCCATGTATTAACACAAGGGAAATCTCGCTTTAATGATAAGTGACCTGAATGTTGTCAGGATGAAGAAGTTGATACCTCTTCAGACACCACCAGATACTTAAGGCATGGCGTCTTTTCAGACTCTACCTGGGAGTGACTTCTTCTGGCCACTTCCCGCTCCTTGTTTGCATTCAAATCTGAATCATGTGAATCGATTGGACAGGTTTTATTGAAAAAGGCCTGACAGATTCATGTAACAGAAATGATACAAATCAGACAACATTTGGCAAAGTTTGGTAAGGTGGATTGTTACAATGACTACCAGAATGACTTATGGTGATTTTTTGCTCAGGAAGGTATCCATCGCACAGAAGCTTCACCTGGTCGCAAGAAGTTCTTCAGGTGCAAATTTTGAGAACTAAGACGAAACGAGGAAAAAAACACTGGCAGTTTGTTGAATGCACAATTCAGAAATCTAAGGGATGTTTGATGATTTTGAACAATTGTAGGAGGAGTTAACATCAATGAATGTTTGATAATTTTTGCATCATGTTGCATCTGTTTGTCTCATGATTCATTGATCCACTCCGTGTAGCCATCTGTCATTGCAGGTCACGGGACCACATCGCCGTAGATGCTCAGGGAAGTACTAGACCTTGGCAGCCCCAGGTGGGGTAGGCCTTTTGTTGAGATATCTCCTGGAAAGAGGGCAACTCACAACAGAGTACAGTAGGCCCTAGGCCTTTTTATGATAAACAACAACATGGTTAGCAGCATCAACAGCATCAACATCAACATCATCATCATCATCATCATCATCATCATCATCATCATCATCATCATCATCATCATCATCATCGTCGCTGTTGTTGTAGTGCATTTGTAGTCAGAGTTGTATCTTGTTGTTATTGTTATGAGCTCTCATGTTGATATCATACATTTGCGCTTGATTTTGTCGATTAACTGGCACTCCTGGTTCGCACCGTCAGGAGCTACTGGAAAGAGCTTCCCCTGACATTAGTGCTGGCCTAGGAAAGGAGGTGACCCTGTGATGCTGTCTGGAATCAACATAGGATCAACATCATGCTCACCTCTCAGGTTTGTAGAAATCTTGTGGCACGTGAAATATCAACTCTGTTAATGTTGAGTCGATCAAGATTTCTTTGATTCGTTTAGATTCTTCGTGTATTTCAGGCCTGTCGGACTGGATAGCTGCTATTGTAGTGGAATCATTCTATGATTACACGGATGTTCAGATTTCCCCATTTGTCTCCATTTAGTCTCCTGCTTATGACATCCGCACCATTGACAGGCAATTTGCACCTTCAAGTCATTGATGATCGCCGCGATGAAGATGTGCTCATTTTGCTATGTGCTGGTGACGACCGCAGTGAGTATGTACCTAAGCCAAAGGGAAAACAACACAACCCGTGCTTAAGTTTTTTGCAGGTTTAAGCCCTCTACAATTCGAATATGACTCGCTGATATCTACAAGATTCTACAAGTACGATTTGTGATGAACAATGTCTACAAGTGCTCTACTCCAGTAGAGATCTACAAGTATGAGGACTGCGGTTCATTGTGGTTCCAACATTCTACTCTCAAGCTCACTAGATTTCCAATGTTGAGACCACGACAGTCCCGATCTTCCCCCCCCCCAAAAAAAAACTTACTCTCCTTCAAACTATTTCAAACTAACATATCCAGTGAAATGGCAATTTTGAAGATGACAGACATTCCGACATTCCAAAGGCGGGAAGATCAGTTACATTCTACTGAGGTATTGTGCTGTGAGTTATAGTTTGCCATTGGCTTCACTGATTATTGGCGTTGTGGATGGCTTGGGTGCTGGGGTGACCAATACGAAGTCTGTCTTGTACCGATCCTGCGGCTCGCAGCAAAATTATGCCCCAAACTTTGGGATTGTCTTGAAAAGTCTCCAGTGAATCCCCAAAAAATCAAGTTCATGATGTTTGTTGTATGGGAATGTGCAAAGACAAAAAACCCAGGGCAAAAACGGATCTGAAATTGCTCCACTTTGAGTCAGGGACCAGCTCAATGGTGTTGAATTCTATTCTTTAGAGTCGCCAAACATGGCATTCCTCTTTTCTGTGCATGTGTTGAGAACATCCTGTAAGTGTGTCCTTATGAGTTGTGGACATCACCAATCAGACCTGAGGGAGCTTTGCACCAATTTATGAACAAGACATATAAAAAAAATTCTTTATTTCATACAGACGAATGATGAGGAATATATATGTCATGTTTTATTATACACAAAAATTGCACGGTAGACAGTATACACACATATAACTATCTTCAACAAACGCCGGGACGTAGTTTGTGTTTCCAACTTTTTGGAAGATCTGCAGCCATCTGCAGCAAACCCTCAGCCGTAGCAAAGGTTTGCCAGGCTACTTGCAGTCCATTACGGTTTTCGTGACTTTACCAGGCGCACTGAGAAATGATTCGACAGATCCTGTTAGTTACTAGTTAGTTGCATACAGATACACCATCCAGCCGTGTCATCTTTGACATGGCGATAAATCTCTGCTTTGAAAATTTATTTTCAAATGAGGTTATGCAACCCATTCTCAACATTCGTACAGCTGCTTTGCACAGCAAGCCTTGCATCATTCTTGGCGACATGGTGATGTGCAGGTATCCTTTTCATCTTGGTTTTCTTCTCTCAAATTGGTGGAAGCCCATTGCTGAGCCTAGCATTGTGTGCCCTTGCGGGTTGGAGAGCCATGGACTTCTACATGGGTGAAGTGGCTATTGATGTAAAGAGTACCAAGAAATTGGAGAAGGAAACAAAAAAGGCCCGGCTCAGTTTAGATTTCTTTGAACCTTTGCCATCTTGAAATTTGAAGTTGATTGGTTGATTCATCTTGACGAATGTTGTTGGAAGTTAGTGTTTCTTAGTTTTTTTATTTGTTTTTCATGTAGTGCAGCTAAGCTAGTCATGAATTTTGAGTGTGTTTTTTTCCAAATGCTGATAATATAATCATAGAATCTTGTATATTATATGATATGTTATGATATAAACTTATAATATGTTATGAAAAAATAATATATATAATATGTATTCAACGTGCGGTGTTTTTCACGTATTTAACGACTCAAGCATCAAGTCTTTTGGGCACGACCTTGGTGTGTTTCGTAGTGACAGGTTGGTAAAAGGAAACTGATGTTTCTTATTGCAGCCATCGGCTTCTTCGTGGCGTTTTCTGACTGCAAGATTTGGCGTTCGCATTGTTTTGGTGCAGCTGGCTGACGGAGTGCCAGCTGGCATGCTGGCCAGCTGGCATGCTGGAACGAATTTTCATGCAAAATTCGGTGGTTGTCCCAAAGAGATTTTTGATTTTCCAGGAAAAGATCATGATAGGTACGGGTCTTACAGGTGGTATTTAGATGTCTTCAGAAAGAACTATGGCTGCAGTAGGGTCGGGAATGCTCCATGATCAGATCCATGTCCAAGGCACACATGCTACCTGATGTACGCTGCCAAGATTTCCATCAAGCTGGATACCAGTGGTGCCAAGGATGCGATCGTCAAGAAAATTCAAGATCCTCTCAGGCCAACGGGAACCCCGAATTTCACCCAAACAGTTGAAGGGTAAACGGCAATCTGAAGTTGTTTCGTGTAGATATGTGTAGCCCCGAATGTTGACAGAAAGATGGAGAGAGTTACACAATGCAAACCCCAGAATTCCCTACCCGCTTCGGCGCGTCCTGACAGTCTTTGCACCGCTTTGCTGAAGATCATCTACGTACGTGTTTTCACCAACATGGTAGCCACGAATTGGATCATGGAGGCAGTCTTTGATGCAGCAGATGACACCTTGAAGGTGAAGAAGGAATCAGGAGCCAAACGGAGCGGAACCCGCTGTCCAAAGCCGTTTTGTGGGGTGAAACACCTGATTATGTTTTCCTCAAATCCCTGAGGCAAGTCGCGGCTAGTTTAAGTTACACAAGTCGAAAGAATGTCGCACAAGATGCACAAGTGCCTACCGGCTTCATTACGGGTAGTTACAAGTTGTACAGTATCTACTAAGGTTTTAATTTGAGGATGTTTTGGCGGCCTCCCAAAGTTTGCTCACTTTGGCACGATTCTAAATTTCAGGATCAGAAGCACCTGGAAGCCATTCGAAACCTTTCTTTGATTTGGGTGTTTCCTTAAATGGTGGTACCCAACAACCATGGGTTATCCTACTAAAAATTATCATTTTGAGGTGTTTTTGGGGTACCACCATTTAAGGAAACACCCATTTGACATCATTTCGCCTGGCTTCAAGATGCTTTTGAGTGACTCTTTGGCAGGAAAGCACGTTGAGGATGCCTGGGCAAAGCTCACACAAGGGAAACGAAAGAAGAAAAAGAAGAAGAAGACCCTTGGTGGAAGAATTCTCTGCAAATGTTTGCAACAATTTGGCAACATAAGCTACAGTCAAGCTCAGAGAAGATAGGAGTTTTAACTTGCCATTCTGCCATTCTGCTAGGAAGCCTGTGGGTTGTTAGTCAAAAACATGAACCCTACTTGGCACGACTCTTGTCCTGTAATTAAATTCTGCTGCCGGAATGCTTGCCCTTCAGCTCCAAGGAAAGACAACGACACTGAGGAAGAGGAATCTGAGCTGAACCAGTGCAGACTGTGAAATCATCAGCAACATATCCAAGTCAGGATATGTGTATGGCATCAATTGTATGGCTCAAATCAAATTATTACGGAGAACGGACGATTGTATGACTAAATATTGCCAAATTTGTTTTCTTGCTTTTCTTCCATTCTGCTGCGATTGCCGTTGCAGGGCTACTACGATGAGGAAGGATGGTACTATCCTCCGCCAGGGGAAGAAGGATTGGGAGAAGTTCCAGATATGCCTCCTGCCGTAGGGGAAGGCGCCCAGTCGTGTGGGAGGGCAGGGCAGGAGGTTTTTGTAACAGACAGGATGGATCTGCGCGGAATGTTCATAAAGTCTGAAGTTGTCAATCCTGACTCAAGAACATCAAAAAGATTGTTGAATCGCCCATGAATGTCCCAGGATTGGTGGTACAAAGCCGATGTCTCAAATTATTTTCAGTTTGGATTCTCGGTTTCCTTTGCTTTGAGGTGAGGCTGTTGAAGAAGAGGCTGGCGAAGCTGCTGTTGACACAGGCATGGCTTGGAAAAAAAGTCAACAAAGCTGTTTGTGAGGTGAGAATCTAGTAAACATGAAGTCTAAGTGACGTACGTGTATTGGATACTTTGTTTCACTCATGTCCCATTGTTGCATGAGATACCTTGAGATTCCACCGATTCCACTGATGCTGGCAGGAGGTGTCGAGGAAGCAGCTGCCGGAGCCGCAGAGGTTTCTGGTCTGTTTTGAATGGCTTGAAACCAATTTCAAACAGATTTGTTTAGGAATGGTTCTATGATCATGCAAGGATTTCTAATGATTTCATGATTTTCTATATTTTTTTGCAATTTTTTTAGATTGCCAGCAATAAGTCACTGGTATTTTGGATGTTTCTTTGTTTCTCAAGCACAAAAAAACATCACTTCCTCGCCTGGAACACTGTGATGTCCTGGATGGAACGACTTCATGTTTCATCCATTTTTTAGTCGCCGGCCGTTCATTTAAAGCTCATGAAAATTTGACATGGAGGAGAGGTATCAGTTGTATCACGTTGTATCAAAAGAGAATGACGTTGCCGCTGTTTGGATTGCTAGGTTCCAGCTTCGGGCGCGGCACCGGCCACTCCATCTGCACCTACTGGCGCTCCCAGCGCCAGTTGATAAGATTGGCAAACTCGGAATTGGTGCCTTGATCAAAAACCTATGGCATGGTCCAAAAGTTGCAAGATGTTGAAAGAAGTTTGGAGTTTAACACCCCAGAACAGACACAAATGACTGTGACTTGGCCGTGGCAAAAGTATGCGAAACTATGCGGAACCCAGGGAACCCATGATCAGAATCAGAATCAGTTTGAGTAGGAAATTAAACCAGTGGATGTTTGCGCCGTTCATTCTAAGAAGCATCCACAAACAGTAGAAATTTGCAGTTACACTGCCATGGTGCATTGGTAAAGCCAAGAGGCCAAGAGCAGAACAACTACTCTTTGTGCCAGTTGCAATTGCGGCGGCATTGAAGCAAACAACATACACCGGTACCTATTCGTAATATTTTAGGGGATTTGCAGGCAGACAGGTAGGCAACATAACTGGCAGACACAAGAGTTTGTCGTCCATTTGTGGGTTTTCGAGGTGGCACATGGACGGGACGTTCGCTGCAAACAGCTGATCGAAAAGCAAAAAAGTGGTCGACTGGGAAGCCTGAAATTCGGGTTGTGGACTTTGGGCATCAACTTTCGGGGCACAAATTTGATCCAAAAGCAACAATTGTCAGACGTTCATAAGTTCATACAAGCTGAAACGCTGAAGAGCATGACGACACTTTGACACTTTGATCCATGATTGGCTGTGGCAGTGTTTTGATGCAGTGTTTTGACTCTTTGATTGGCGCAGGCCAAGAGTGAGGGAGAGGCCCCAAGAAACCGAGAATTAAAAACGTTGGTTGATTGGGTTGTTTATGTTGCCTACTAAGTGCTGCGAATAACACTCACTCTAGAAATGCATGGAGTAGTATCAAAGTTTGGCTGTGCAAGGAACAACACATTGACATTGCTAAAGAAAGCAAATAATTAAAACAAAGTCCCTAAGTCCCATTTCGAATCATTTCGATATCCCTCTTAGGAAGTATTCCTTCCTCAAGCCCTTTCTTCCCCTTCTTTGCTCGAGGTGAGTATCGAGTCTGGTTCACCAATTTCAACTCCAGATCGACCAGATGTGCGGGTCAGGGCCTCATCGTTGGACCAATCAACCCAAAGAAAGGTCAGGATTGAAAGATTTTGAAGAATGTGGTGCAACATACAACATTTCTATGAGCTTGAGTTACAATTGTATGATCCCAGTATATCCATGTGTTTTATCTTGGGTCTGCTTTTGGTTGTAGCATAGCAAACAACGTCGATCTTTGACGCAGTTTGTCGCATTCAGATGCATTCAGTGCTTCTGATGCTTCAGCAAGGCAACTCAAGATGATGACGAAGCAGAGGTTCCATGACTGCAACGGCTTACTGCTGTGCTTGTTTTCCACGGTCTCTTCCACGGGACAATTGTCAGCACTCGACAAAACAATTTCAAAAGACTCTAGGCGACTTGCATTTAGATTGGCAGTCTTCAGAAGAAAATGAGGTTGGTATCTAGCCTACACCCTACATAGTTCTTGATGCCTATGTTGGATAGCCAGGTGCATGTAGAAGGTGGTGGTCTTGTGGCAGAGTCACAAGTTGGAGTGGTTGGAGGAGCCGTCTCTGTGCAGCTCTCAGGAAAATCATCTTGCAAGGACATGGTTGTTCCTTGATGTCACTCGTGGCTTGGAGTACTGAAAAAAATACCTCAGCTATCGATGCCTTGTAATGCCACGTGTCAATGTAATGTCTTTTTGTTGCCTCAACATCTTAGCAATTGGCAGACGAAGACTCTGAGTGAAGCTGCATGATCCGCAGCTTCTTCAAAATGCTGTTGGAATGAATGCGGGTGACAGTCAGGTTGGTGAAGAGGAAGGAGAGGCCTGGCAATTGTGCTCAATCCTTTAGGAAAGAAATACACAAATGCCAGGCATATGAATTTAAGTTGAGTCGGTAAAGAGATCCTAAAAGAGCTGATGCAGCAGTAGAGGTTAGGTGAACATATCTTACCCTGTTGAGACTGCTTCGTCACTTTTATATCTTTTTCTAGAATGTGAGACGCTCGAATCATCCCAGGATATCTTAACGAACTGCATCTGACTCTAGTGGAAGAAGATAAATGGCGATAAATGGTTTTACTGTTCAATGTAATGTTTCCAAGCCAGGAAAAAAGCAACAAACATGTTGGCCAAACTGGTCAAAATGGACCAAGCCACTTGCCTGTTGCGAAAAGGTGCATACCGAAGGCCTTCCATCACGACCGTTGCCTGCATCTTCTGTGGCCCGGTTTTCCCAGCTGGTCCCAGCAGTTATATAGATGTCCACCCCCGAAAACTAACACCCCGCCCCAGAGAAAAATGGCGCTTGGAAGACTACTTTCCTGTTACCTGAAAAAGGTCCCAGGGGACATGAAAAAATTCTTGAAGAAATGGATGTTGAAGTGATCCAAATAGAATTCATTTTAACCTGAACCCCGCAACCTTCCAGGTTGCCAGTGTGCCTGGGACCGAGCTACAGGTTCGGTGTGCAAATTCCATATTAGAGTCGTATGATAGACATATCAGTTAAATTCACATTTTAACATCTAACAGTGATCTAAAACCTTGTGAGTTGTGTTTAAATTGTGTTTTGTATAAGTTGCAGATGTAGATATTATGATGATATTATGATATACTATGATGTCATTGTGTGTTTTTTGATTTGGTAGGCGGGGCTCAAAAAATCCCGCCGGGAATCGCCAGGAATCAGATCTGCCAAAGGTGGAAATCTGGGATCCCACAGGAGGCGGAATCGACTCGTGGACTCCCAAAGGTGCATCTAAGCATTTCCTGGTTGTTTTTTGATTTTTTTTTAGCATTTTTTAATATCATTATTATTCTTATTCTTCATTATGTGACATTGTTAAAATTTATCTGTGGAGGTGTTTTGCAAAGTTGGTGGAAATCCTAATTTATACAGGATGATTCAAACGACTAATGAATCTGGCTGTTGGAAACCGATGGCTCCAATCATAGTCCCCACTATTTTGAACTTAGCTTGTTGGATAAAGCAAGAACTTAGGAGAAGCCATGTTGGTACTCACTGCTGCGACCTCACCATGTTTCAAAGATGTGTCAGATAATTATACTGTAGTAATGTATGATTCCGGATGAAGAATCCCTTAACTTGCTAGATGACCTCCATTTTTTTTGAGGACTCAGGGGTGTAAGCGCAATGAAGTACGATCGTGCTTTCTTTGCCTCAGCTTCCTGTCATCTGGCATCAACTTGTGACCCCAGGCGCCACAACAAGTCTGAAAGGCAAGCAGGATGGTTCTGTCACAGGGTCATGGCCTGAAGACTGGGGATGTTTTTTTGGTTGGTTAGTTGATGTTAGTTGCGACTTGCCAGGAATTCATGTCCAAAAAGCTATTAAAATTAGTAGAATTAAACTCAAGTGGATGGATAAGGATAATTTAGCAGTGGTCAAAATGTGGTTCCCAGCAAGATTGCACACTTTCTACAAGATGGGAGCTTTTGAATCACCTGCAACTCTATCCTCGCTGTATTCTTCAAGGATGAGGTCCAAGTGTTGTTGCCTTATGGACTGTGCCGACTTTCAAGCTAATTTCACCTGCCTTTAATAAGGCACCAGATGGTGGTTCTATTGAGCCTGGCCGCAGTTGCTGGTGCTGGGATCTTGCTGATGTTCCCACAACTGCCCGGGATCCCAGATGTCACCAAACAGAGAATTGAAGCTTGATGCATTAACAGTATTTGCATGTATTTGCATTAGTTTGGAATCTGGAATATTTAAGGATTGGATCAAATTACATAGAAATCATGAAATCAAAATGAATCTCAAAAGAGTCAAGAAAAGCATCATGGATTTTTTCTCAGCCCGAAAAACGCAGTTGATTTCAATCACAAGGCGAAGCCCCCATGGGCGAGTGCCACGGAGAACAATGGACGGGTTTCGGGTGGTTTTGGTTTGTGTGCTCTGCGGCTTTTCAGATGTGTTGGAGACTGATAGAGACTGGTCCACTTTGATCATCGAATGATTTGAGCAGATTTTTGTGCTTTTGTATTTTTTTGTATTTTTTTGGTGCATTGACGTTGTGTTAATATTTGTGTTTTGGTCTAAGTTCCTCTTCAAAAAAACTTAGCACTACATGAATTTCTCATCATTTTCAGGCTCATAGCAAGACACAGGTGCTGTTTGTGCTCACACGTCCATGATCCAAGCTCATACATGGGCTTCATACCAGCAGAAGATTCATCAAATCAGCAAATGGCACCTATTATGCACAGTTTGGGGTCAAAATACTTGTCAGGCCCTGGAAAATTGGAAATTGCAGGATTTCCGATCTGGTGATATGCCGCTGGAAGAGGAGATTGGACTTGTTTCAGCTGCACTCTTAGCTATCTTAGCTGTCACATGCCATATATGATTTTGATCATTTGGACCATGGAATGAAACTGGTGCATTGCTTTGACACTGCTCCAGCAGCTCTGAAAGTCTGAGGCGCGTGGCATTGGATTCCGAGATGATGATATTTTGTAGCCCAAAAAAAATACACGAAATGAGTTTTGATATATCAAAATTAGATTTCAATAGTTGATTCTGCTACACATGTCAGGGACGTCTTTTATTTCGCGATGAAAAGAGCGGTATTGGCACATTCCCTGGTTTGTCCAATTTAATGACAGTAGCCGGTAAGTATTATGGCTCCAAAATCGAGGTCTAAAAAGGAGGTTGTTAAACCCGGCAAAATTATTATTCTAAAAATTTAGAAATATATAAATTATTACAGGAAAATTATATATCTTTTATATCTCATATTATTTATTATTTATAATATTTAGATAACACACATTTCACATTAAACTCTATTACTCACCATTTTACATCTCACTAGATTATTTTTATAATTTATTATATTTATATTTTGCTTTAAATATAATTATTATCTTAAATATTTTATTTAGAAAATTAAAATATATAATTATTTTTTATATTATATATATATATAAATATTATTTTAAAGATTTTATTTTAAGGTAAAATATTTAATGATTTTTTGGTATATTAAAATAATATTTGATAAATTTAAATTTAAATTTATTAAACAAATTATTATTGGG
>DF241860.1:16631-29435 GCA_000507305.1 Breviolum minutum Mf 1.05b.01 | reverse complement strand
AAAAAAAAAAAAAGAGTATGATTTGCGGCATTCACAGCATCCTGAATTAATATATATATATTTTTTTTTCTTTATGTGCATTTTACTATATTTTACCCTCCAACCGTGGAAATTTGGGAATAAAATTTGGTTGGGGTTTTCTTTTGGAAC
The DNA here is from genome assembly GCA_000507305.1 of Breviolum minutum Mf 1.05b.01. Classification (NCBI taxonomy): domain Eukaryota; class Dinophyceae; order Suessiales; family Symbiodiniaceae; genus Breviolum; species Breviolum minutum. The sequence continues at coordinate 29,285 of DF241860.1, read as the reverse complement.
CACGGTCTTTGAAACCCCCTTGCCTTGCTGAGCGAGGTTGGGTTGTGGGTGGGACGGGGGTTTTATGCCTGGATTCTTGGTTTGTGTTTTTTCTTTATTCCCTTATTTTCTTTTAGATCAGGTTTTTTCTTCCTTAAAATAATTTTTTTCTGATCGACCGAATAAAAACAATAAAAATATTGAAAATATAATATTTTTTCATAATTTTATTTTTTATTTTTTATAATTATACCTATTAAATCATATTTTGATATTAAATAATGCTTTAATATTAATAAATATTGATTTCTTACCACATGTAAGATTCCAGCATCACCATACCGCATCTGCCACCAAAAATAGAAAATTAAATATAAAAATCTGTAATAGGAATGATTCTGAGTAGTATAAAACTAAAAAGAAAAAATCGTATGATTTTCTTTGATTTATATGTCGTGTGGCTTTTCATGTAGCCAACCGGCTTGTACACACGACATTTTGAAAGGATATATGGGTGATATTTTCTTTAATCCTATATTTACCGAGATTTTGGACCAAAATCTTGCAAGGTCAGCCCAAAAAAAATATCACAAGGTTATAATAGGACGTTAGCCTTGGCAACCATAATGGATCTCGGATTCGATTTCCGTCTTTAATGCACCTTAGTGGCTGCTTAGCTATGTTGCTGCCTGGGTTGTGGTTGGCTAGTTATGTCGCTAGTTTAGCTATGTTGGTGATTGAATAATTGGCTGGTTTTATAAATGGCTGTGAGGCTCTATGGCTGTATTGCTGCCTGGCTATCTGGCTGGCTAACTTATTATGTGGCTATTTATGTAGTTGGCTGGCTATGTGGCTTATTGATTTCGCAGCTCGGTGGACATGAGGCTAAATAGCTAAGTGGTTTTTGATTGGCTTGCCTACCGGCAATATGGCTGCCTATGTAACCGGCTAATAACAGACTAAACGGCTGCCTAATTCATGGCTAGTTGTTAAGTAGCTAGCTGGCTAGGCGTGTGGTTGCCTAGCTCGGTGGCTTGCTAGCTATATGGTGGTTGGCTAGGTGGTCTTGTGGTGGCTGATTCGCTGCCTAGTTATAAGGTGGCATAATTATAAGGTTGATTAGCTATAAGATTGGGTGGTATGCGGTTAGCTGGCTATGTGGCTGGCTGTGTGTGGCTGCTTAGCTCGGCGGCTGGCTGGCTGGATATATGATTGCCTTGCTAGGTCCCTAGCTGGCTATGCAGCTGGCTGCCTATGTGGTTTTGCAGCCGGGTGATTCAATGATTGGTTATAGTTATATTATGCTGCTTATGGCTGTAGCTATGTAATTGGTTGATGTTGGCTATGTAGCTGGCCCAAATATTTGGCTAGCAGATGGCTGGCTAAATGGTCGGTTTTTTATATGGTTAACTATTATATAAGTGGCTGGGCCGTGTGGCTCTATGGCTATGTGGCTGGGCTTGCTATGGCGTGGTTGGTTGGCTGTTAAGGGTCTATGGCTGTTAGCTAGCTAACTATGTGGTTGGGTAGCTATATAACCATGCGGCTAACTAGATATGTGGCTAGGTACCGGCGACGTTCGGCTATGTATCTGGCTAGGCATCTGGTTAGCCATACAAGCAACCAGCCAATCATCCTAGCCAGCCAGACACTTAAGCCAACCACATATATGACTAACCAACCATATACCCCACTAAAATCAGTCACTGGATTAGCCGGTTGCAAGGCCACATAGGCAACTAGCTATATAATCAGCCAGCCAATAACCAGCCCTTTACTCAGCCATATAGCCTAGCTAGCCAGCCACATAGGTATCCTAGGCAGCTAGGCACCAATTTTTAGGCAGCCACACAGCCAGCCATGCCGCCGGCAACCAACCCACCAAATTAGCGAGCTGCGAAGCCCACAGCCAGCCAGTCACTGGCTAGCCAACCGCATTCGGCCCAGCTAGTCAGCTTCATGGCTAGGCAACCATATAACCAACTATATAGGTAATTACATAACAAGCCAGCCAAGCAGCCACATAGCCAGCCAAACACACAACCATAGAGCCGCAGCCAGCCAACCATTCATAGCCAAATAGCCAGTGAGCCACATAGCCAGCCAGCCGCCAAGCCAGCATCGAGCTATGCAGTTATACACACAGCCAGCCAGCTACCTAATATCTAGCCACGCAGGCAGCCGGCCTCATAGGTAGAAATATATTTGGCGAATTATTCACATAACCACCTAGCCGCAATCCACCTACATACCGATAGCCAATTAATGGATCAACGGGCTCCACCTACATAGCCAGCGACCTAGCAAGCCAGCTACATAGCCAGCCAGTCATCTAATAACTAATCAACCACATAGGTATCCTCCAGCCAGGCACCTAGGCAGCCAGCCGTCGCCAACTATCAGTCAACCTCATAGCCAGCCATATCGCCGGTAGCAAGACCAATCATATGACTAGCCAACCGCATACCACCCAGCTAGCAACCTCGTAGCTACGCAGTCACTGGGTCAGCCAATAGAGCCACATAGCCAGGCAACCATATAGCCAGCCAGCCGCACAGCAACATGGTTTAGGGTTTAGGGTTTAGCGTTTAGAGTTTAGGGTTTAGGGTTTAGGGCTTTAGTCAGCCGCAAAGCCAACCCACTCATTGCCAGCCGGCCACAGAACCGACCAGCCTGCCAACCAACCATTGGAAAAACCTATCTAAACAGCCAGCCACACAAACAGCCACATAGACATCCTAGGCAGCCAAACATCTACCAGACATATAACCAAACATCGCCGGTAACCAGCCAGCCACATGCCCAACCAATCATATAACCACCCAAATCATATAGCCACCCAGCCACATAGTATATCAGCCTTGTACCTATATAGCCGCCCAGCAGCTAATCAACCACTAAACCAGCACTTAAATCAACCAGCCACATAGCCATAACAAGCAGCCAACCCGATATAACAAACCACCGTGCTAGACAGCCACTTACCTAACCAGCCAGCCACTTAACAACTAGCCATGTAGGCAGCCAACCACCTAGCCAGCCACAGGTCGCCGGTAGACAAAGGAATCCCATAATAAGCCAAACCGCATAGAGCGAAATTAATCGGCCTTAGCTGCAAACATAACCCAACCAGCCATTACGAGCCAACGACATAACCAATCAGCGATATATTGCCGGGCACAAGCACACAAATTCGGATATCAAACCCCATGTCAATCGCTTCCAAAACCAATAGCCTAACCCTTCGATAAATTTTTTGGTGGTAGCCTTACAAAAATTTAAACCAAAATTTCAAAAATATAAAATCAAAAATAAATCCCAATTTTAAAACCTCCAAAATATCCCACATATACCATATACAATACCACACAATATAAAAATACAAAAAAGATAATATTTTTCTATCACACTAATTTATAGAATTACAATATCAATATTATATATCTATATTAATCATTATATATTTTTTAAATTATTAATTATAATTTTTAAATTAAATTAAATATTTAAAAAAAAAAATATTCTTTTTAAGATTTATTCATTATTCATTTTTTTCTTTTCATTTCATATGGTTAATTTATAAATCAATATATATATATATATATATATTTGATTTTATAATTAAATATATTATATATTTATATATTTTATTTATCTTTATCTATTCTATATTTTGATTTAGTTCATGATTGCTTTTTTTTTTTTCAATTCAATCAATTTATTTGCGACGATCACGATCTCGTGATTTTTTTTCTCCGTCTTGATCGAGATCGTGTATTTGACCTCATGTTTGATTTTAGGTACAATATCATTTTAAACATTTAAAAAATGATTAAACATCGCAGACATTTGGTCATATTTGCATTGGGAGGTCCATTTTAGCGGCCCAATCATTTCAAGTCCCATCGAAGGAATGAATTTTAAGATTATGGCAATTCTGTGGCAAGGGAACAAAACCTAGTTGCGACCCGAAAACACATCCAAATACCTCCAGCCACATTTCAATGCTAATTTCACTTGCAACGACACTTTCAGTTGAAAACAAATATTGATATCGAAATAATATGAAATCTGGGTTCAAAAAAAACAAGTTCAAGTGCCAACAGATTGAACCGCCATCAGGTAGTTGAATCAAATTTCCCACCCCAACCACAAAATCTTCAAAATGTGTCAATCCCCTCTCAAAATTTTTGGGTTACACAACTGCCTGGGTGTTCCGGTGTTCCCCAGCTCCCAGCCACCAATTTACCTCCCTGCTGAAACCGAGTGTCGGCTGTTTACGGGACCGACGGTCAGACAGTGTCCGACCCTGCGATGATTCGATCGGGTTTAAAACTGGATTTCTCCTCCTACTACTTCATGCTCTTGAGTCTTCAACCACCATGGAATCTTCAGGTAGTTGCTATATTGTTCATGAAGCACATATTGCAGTGTTTTTGTTTGCCTCCGACATCCCCCGAAAATGAAGGGCAGGATTTTAAGACACACACACACACAAAAAAAAAAATACATCAATCGTGAGCATGAGGATCACATCAAATTCCTGCAAGAGATCTTGGGAAACGTAACCTGCAATTTCCACTAGCTGGCTCTTCATCACCATCAAAGGCTGCAGCCAAAAAAACAATTCTATCATACGGGTTTTTTGAAAACTTTGATGTCACCAAAAAAAACAACATGTACATGTAATATATTATAATCCTTGTAACAACAGGGTAAGGACTTCATCCCCTACAAAGCCTGGATTTTTGTTGGTTTCTTCCCTTGGATGGGTTCGAAACGCCCTCATTCCCTATTGCCTTCTGGGACTCTTTGGTTCCACGGTCCGACTTCTCAGTCTGGCCGATGCTTGTTTTTGTGAGAAAGGAGTAACGGTAAACGTGGAAAAGGCGGAACACAATGCCGAATTAAAAAAAATGGTTCCTTAAAGAAAACACATCAGTCAAATTGATAGAATACTCAGTCAATATGACCTTTTTGAAGATCCACTGTGTGTTGACACATGTTCACACTTTTCGAACGAAGGAACATGCAAAGTTTCCTTTGGGCATGGCCGTTGGGAGTCGCCGAACAAGACTTATTCACACAAAGATTTCCAATTTTGTGTAATACGGTATGTATATATATATACATATATATATATATTTTTTTTTATGTGAATGGTAATTCCCAAGAATCCTAACGATTAGCCATGGAGACATTTAATTTGTTCAAAATGGGAACGCTATCGTGGGTCTCTATCTTCCCTTGTCAAAAAAACCTTCCAAACATTACTTACACATCCAACAGTTGAAGTAACTGACTCCAGTGGATACAGTCGTGGGAAGAACCAGAGCAACTGTGAATCAACAAATTCAGCATCCCACAACACAATAAGACCAGAAGTTACTGGCCTTGTACTCTTTCGCACCTTTGGCGTCTTTCTTGTCCTTCTTTTCTTCTTTTCGGTGTTTTTTGCGTTCTCGACTATCCTCCCTGCTTCTCTTCCTTTGTCTCTCTTCCTTCCACCCGCTACTCCGGTCTTCATGATACCTTGGACGGTCAAAGAAGGAGCGACTACGACACTTGAAACCACTCAGCGAGGTTAGTGCTTGAGATAGAAAACGTCAAGCCTAGGATCGCGTGAGGTCGCATTCTTAGTTTGCCCGGAAGCAGTATTGGAAAAGGAAACATGAAACCCTCTCTCTCTGCCTGAAACAGCGAGCTTAAACCAAAAACTGATGGAAAATAGTTCCTCATCTTCCCTTCTTGGGGCAGCCGTGGCTATGTTTGAATTCTATTTGGCGGTTATGCCCGACTCGACTGCCCCAGGTTTCGGGGTAACTCCACAAAAATCACGTGGAAGCAAAAGACCGACCAACATCCATACTAACCCACCTTGACTGTCAAGCAATGCTAGAATATGATGAAACATCAAACAGAGGCAAACTTACCAGTCGAGAATTTAACAAACAAACAAACAAACAAACAAACAAAACGAAACGGAACAGATCAAAATGCATCAAAATGCTACATCCATTCACAGCTATCCAGTAAGTACCCCACAGGTACCCATACCTATACCCGGGAGGTAAAGGTATGGCCTATACAGATACTTACTAGGGGGTGTGTAGGTAGAGGTACAAGCGAGAGTAGGAGAGTCAGAGGTCCAGGTCAAGGATGCTAGCTTTAGGTTTTGGTCACGACAGATATTGCCCCCCAAAAAATGGCTGGTTTTTTAGAAGCTGCCTAGGCACCGGTCATCTTTCCAATTCCAGTCGCGAGAATTGTAGTTTGAGTATCTGTGATTGTTCCAGTCATCCTTTCTGGACTGAAACTTCCACTCTCTCCTGAGGTGAAAGATGTGATTTAGACTAGATGGTTCAAAGTTGACGGATATCCCAGGTGAAGATCGGTATGGTGTAGTCAGCAGTTGGCTTGAAAATTTACGGTCATGTAGGGAAAAGAGACATTGAATGGTAAGGTAAACATAGGTAAACTATTCAATGATTCATCAGAATCTAGGCACTTTGGAGGAAACACACCTTACTCAACTACCGTTTTGGGTGTTTCGAGTCTCCCAAAGTTCCCTGTTGGCTTGCCGATGTATGGTATCTACCTACACTTAGCCCCTAATGTAGACAAAAAGACCATACATTGAGTGTCTGGGTCCGGGTATATAATATATTCTAGAAAAAACATATTAACATCGAAATATTTATAAAGCTTCCTGATGACACCATCTCGTTTTTTTGTCGCCTAGTTAACCCTGTCCCAACATCCCCCCCCCACCCATCACTTTCCCGAAACTGACCTGCCCTGTTTCGTGAAGGTCTCTGAGACTTGAGCGGGCCTTAGGGGCTGCAGATCAATGGACCCAGGGGCTGCAGCTTCGTTACCATCTTTTTTCGTGCTGAATTAAGTAGGATAAGCTCCTGGCTGCCAATGGCTGCCCCAACATTCACATGACTTGGGAAGATTTATTGGATGTATTTTCCGATTAAGGAGTGAAGTATTGAGATCTTCTGAATTTCATGCTGTTGATAAGAGAATTCCTGTACCACCTGGGATGTATAAAAACCCTGCAAATGGGATAAACTCCCTATGAAATGGTGCAGGTGTTTTTTTCCATCAACAGCATGCCTCCTTGGGCATATATCTTTATAATGTGATGCATCCAGAATGATGATTGCCATCTAAGAGTACAAAAAAACAAGAAACTCCTACCCTTTGAACGTGGATTTGAAAATTCAACCGAAACAAAACATTTTACTCTTAACTCACATTCTTCAAGTAATCGAATCAAGCTTGGAGAAGGTTCAAGAGAGACAGGTTCACCATATTGAACATGATCTTCGCTAAAACCAAAAAAGCAAAAAAGGCATCAAAAATAGGGGATAACAGCAAGGAATTGCTATACCCAGTACGGTACCTTTTTTCAATGGTGCATACACAGAATGCATTTACAATTTCTGCACATACATGTACAGTCTAGTCTATATGATGGTGAACACATATACACACATGATCTACAGTAATATCACGCATTATGCATCAGTGTCTGCAATTAACAATTGACCCACCAAAAGAAGTAAGGACATTTCTTGGAAGTTTCACCAAATCCAAACATCAACTAGTCGAAATTCGCATTTTCATATTTGAGGTCCGGAACATCTTCCCCTTCCGCCCTCCCTTTTCATGGCCCTGGTACTGTGGCGGTGGAGTCTTCACTTCAGGAACAGGCTCTACCTGGAAATTTGAAGCGAACGGCAAAGCGAACGAAGCGAACGAACATGGAAGAGTCCTACAATTTGGAAATGATGATTTCCAAAGTTCAAGGGTCTGTATATTGAGTTGTTGTTATTTTTTGTATAAGATTGATGCCCTCCTATACCAGGGCATTTTGATGAATGACACACTCCTATCCGTTTCAAGTTTCCACATCGAAGTAACTTACTGATTGCTGAAGGACTCTGTCAATTTGGAGAGGGCTTTTCAGAGTGGCATCAAAAAAGGGATGGTAACTATTGTTGTATATCTTGAACAAACAAGTTCAAAACACATCAACAAAAATAGTTGATGAACATGTAGTAATATATAATATACTCTGATACATTCCACGTAGTACACAACTCAAACGCAAGAAAAACATAGATATTCTACAATTGCATTTCAACCATTCTCATTTCATCCCTCACTGCCGACCTCCTCCTTCATCACTCACCCCCCCGCCTTGGGCTCTTCTGGCCAAAGCTCTGCTTGACGCATGCGCACCAGTGCCTTGACTGAAAAAAAACAGGGGGCTCGTGAAATTGTGGCAAAACATACCCTCCGGTAATCTAACATAGCAATGGAATATCCCCATTTTCAATAAAAGAAAAATAAGAAATACATCTTCAAAGGGTCCATTTTCTATTGCTATGTTGGTTTACCGGAGTGTAACCCCTTTTCCTATTGCATTCTTGGATTTCCAGGTGGGCAGAAATCTGAATCAGGCAGTCAACAACATCCATTTTCATCAGTATCAGGAAGAGCATTTGGAACATAGTGGAATTGTATTTTCACGGGTGTTTCCCAACTTATCTGTACATAGATCACATGATTACAACACCATCAAGCACCAGGCACTTTTTTTGGTTCTTGTTCACATCTTGTTGCCTCTTTTAACCGACCTTTTTTCACCGCACACATCCAAAGAATCCACCAAAGTTTCACCATTTGTCAGTTTGTCCGATTGCCAAGCTGTTGAGGGAACCATAGGATGTTTTCCATCACTTGTTCTTTTTGTTCCAAAGCAAGTTTGGAGAAATCTCCACTGTGTCCAACCAAGGGTGGTTTAATCAAAAACAATAGAGCTCCAAAGATCCGCTGAGTTGCCATCTCCTTTCGAGTTGGCTTCCCTTCATCCACCAAGGATTTATCACCTGTGATCCAAGGTAAAGATCTGACAAGATTGGGGACCCACTGACATAGTGATACATAAAACTGTAAAAAAATCACCCGTAAACTTGGTGATTCACCATTAAATATGTAAGAACACTGTAAAATATAGTGATTTCTTACATATGTTGCCAAGTTTGAAATCCCAATAGTGAGGAGAACGAAAACAGGAGGATATTCCAGACAGCAAAAAGAATATCCAAACTTCTAACCAAAGTCAAATTTATTTCAAAGGCAAAGTGGGAGGTCAAAACGGTTCATTCAAGCCAAAGTTTACTAATGAAGTTTCTTACGGGGCTGTTCACTGTTGCAAAAAACAAGTCTTTGTTATGCTTCAAAAATGATTTGCTTTCCCAGAAACCCTCGGTGTCAAGAATGAATTAGAGTTGCAAAGAACAAATCAGAATCTTCAAAATAGTTCATCTTTAGGACACTGATCAATTTCGGGGCTCCAAATTACGAGATGGCATACCAATATTGCTGTTCGAAAAATCGTATCATCAATACATCATCTTATTCAGCTATGACACATCTGTGGCAATGACAACAACCACTTTCAAATGTATCGAATCTGGTCAATACTGGCCTGGGTTTAGAATACTGGAATCGATAGGCTTGTTTTAAGCTTGTAGCTAGCATATGATGCTGTGTCCCACAAGATATGCTGATATTGTAGTTTTTCCTCGGTGAACATACATACAAAGCAAGGAAGATGGAACGCTTTTTTTTTTAATGATGACCTAGATTTCAAGAATCTCCACGTCCCAGCGTCTCAGCAGGGGAACCCCGACGCAAACGTCTGGTCCAGAAGGCATGAAACTTCTCAGAGTCATTGCGAAGGAAAGGAAACTGGGCCAGCCAGACTTGAGTCGGTAAACATCCCGGGCTGCAACTATTTTCCAACGGGAAATTAATGCATGTTTCAAATCATGTTTAAATAAACTCCACCGACTTTAAAGGGAATACCTAAGTTTGCAGGATCACGGGTGGAACGTCCACCCTTCCATCGACTGAAAAGCACCTAAGATCTATCCGAAGATTTCTTCCGGGGAACATGAATGAACTTCATCCTCATTGTCTTCATTTCGGAAGGGTTTGATGCATCCCCGGTAGTTTACGCTTAGCCCTTAGCCATCAACAGTACCATTCGAGACTATGGACATTTGGAAGGTTGAAAGTGAGTTCAGCATTGGACACCCCAAGAGCTTGCTGCATGGTACTTTCACATCAACAAATACCCCTCGGGGGAGGGTGAGCCAAGTTGTCGGTGTCGCAACCCTCCAGGTAAAGATGAAATCCTTCCATGAGAAAGTTGGATGTCTGAAACTTAGGACAACACAGACAGTAAGGAATATGTTTGTGGCTGTTCAAGCAACCCTCAACAACAAAAACACCATAAAACACCTCTTTTTGTGGCAGGGAATATGTCAGAGAGGGCGGATTGGTTGAAGAGCCGTGGAATATTTTTTGGAGGACATCACTACACTCTTGACTCCAGGGAACAAGTCCACATCCCACCTTTGGAAAAGGAAACCCATCTTCCCAACTACCTCAGAAGGGGAAATGCGTTTGACCCCCATCCTCATGTCACCTCAACCATTTACCCATCCAGGCTTTTCCTTGACAAGGCACCACCGCCAAGAGCCGCAAAACATCACTTGGACGCCATCCAGTGGCCACCATTCGTGTCGTGAGAGCCTGTTTCAAGGTGAGTCTGGAGGTAGGAGTGGGAACATGGAAACACTTCCAAAATCGCTCCCTCAAAATATCACTGCAGTTGGTCTACCGTAATTTTCCATTGGCTTTTATCTCAACAAGTCCGGCTCGGTGTTATGGTCGAAAAAGACGCACCTGTTGACATCCTTTAGAGGTTCCAAAGGCCGCATCTTCAGAAGATGTACTGTATACGTGTATATATAATTATAAATATAACATGATAGACATACCAAATTTGAATAAACAAAACAGGAATCACATACAAGATCAAGAATCAAGCAACTACATTTGGTGTGTCTGTGTGAAAACTTGGGGTCCTAAATATGATCGCAATTTGAAATCAACCAGCATTCCCGCTGCGATTTCATAAACAGCGGCTTTTGTGACAACAATTTTTCAAAAACACCAAATCGATTCAGGATGCAGGGTGTCCGATCCCTCGCAGAAACCTGCAAGCCTGAACACTAACACTAGTTTTTTGGGATGTTTTTGATTGTTTTTGGGATGATAATGCCAACAATATCAACAATATCAACAATATCCAAAACAAGAACGTTTCCTCCAAAAGGCGTTTGGTTCATCCCCCCCCAATGTTTCATAACTTTGGATAAAGGCCATCAAAAACCAGTGGATCATCCCTCTCCCTCCCTCTCCCTCCACCTCGAAATGCTTGGATTCCTTGACCTCATCGAGGTAATTTTGGTAATTTTCAGGGAAGGGGAAGGCCACCCCATCAGACTTCCTTACCCCATCATCATCAGTTTGGGGGGGGGGTTGTATCCTTTGTTTGTATTTTTGTTACTTAGTTTGTTTCCTTTAAAAAGTGGACATGTGAAGTTGGAAAAGTTTTGGAAAGTTTCAAACTTTCACTTTCCTTTCAGTATTTTAGTTGGGTGTTATAACATTCCCTATGATGGAATGATCATGGAGCCATATGGATTTGTTTGGATTCAGAGTCCCAAATCTCGAATGTCCGAAAATTTACAATTCGGCCCTTTTTTGTGCTCTTGGGGTCAAACAATGATATGAATTGCTGATTTACAGACTGTCCGACAGAAATCCCTGACTAATAAAGTGTTTTTTTTGTATAAGAGATTATTACTTTGGGGGTATATATAATTAGAATGGTAAAGCATCAATATTCCCCACCAAACAATAGTAATTTGCACTTCTCATATCAACTTTATGGCTATCAAAAGTATGAACTGTCAGGAGCTCTTATGATTTTTGGCAAACTGTACTCAACAAACTCTGCTAGATGTTCCCCTCAAAATCACCAAGAAAAGGTTGATGACCTATACATATTACCTTTGCAACTTTAAGTTTTTTCGCCTGAAGATGATGTTGAACCCCACCCTCAACGGTTCAACGGATGGTATTTTTGGCACCGGGGCACCTGAGCACTGCTGAAGTCAGCGATGTCCATACCACTTCCATAGCCTTCCATGGTGAGGCCATAACCTCAAGTGGATGTCCAGTCAGTCAAATGGAATAAAACACCACCAATCTTTCAAAACCAAATATGACATGATTATCAGCAATAAACAACATCGAGAAATAAATAGACTATATATCATTTATTGAAATTTCCATGAAATTTCCACTTGTTTGGATTGCATCCATCCTGAAAGGCTCTCAGTTTTTCGTTGAACTTGACTATATATTTCCCTTCGGAATTGAGGGAGGGTCATCCAGCTCACAGGGATTGCATTCAAACATTTAACTTTAAATAGCAAGAATTGTAATACAACAGGGTTTGGGACAGTCCCCCCGGATGATAAAAAGGGAGACTCTACGACACAAATCATCACAATTCACAAGTACATGATCTTATGTTGTTGTTGTTGTTGTTGTTGTGGTTGTTGTGGTTGTGGTTGTGGTTGTGGTTGTGGTTGTGGTTGTGGTTGTGGTTGTGGTTGTGGTTGTTGTTGTTGTTGTGGTTGTTGTTGTGGTTGTGGTTGTGGTTGTGGTTGTGGTTGTGGTTGTGGTTGTGGTTGTGGTTGTGGTTGTGGTTGTGGTTGTGGTTGTGGTTGTGGTTGT
>DF241860.1:0-16381 GCA_000507305.1 Breviolum minutum Mf 1.05b.01 | reverse complement strand
GTTGTGGTTGTTGTTGTTGTTGTTGTGGTTGTGGTTGTGGTTGTGGTTGTGGTTGTGGTTGTGGTTGTGGTTGTTGTTGTTGTTGTTGTTGTTGTTGTTGTTGTTGTTGTTGTTGTTGCACCATCTCATGCAGGTGGTATTGTTGGTCTGTCTTGGAGACCATCATCCCCCTCCAACCCAGTCAAAAGGCTTGTGAAGCGTGTTAAATCCGTGCAGCAACCGCCATTCCAGGGCAGGCTCGGCAATACGCATATGTAAATGTAATTTCACACTCTCTATATAGTATATGCATAGTGCACATATTGAATTATATATAATTATCAATATATTGGTATACTTTGCACCAATTCAGGGACTTGGAAACCTTTGGCCCATACAAAAAATCTGACTGAACTCTTGACATCCCTACCTAAATTGTCTCAAAAAGCTGATGCGAGACCTGAAGCTCTTCATGAGAATACATATCTGAACCTGTCGAAACCACCAAAGTCCCCTCATACCAAAACCTCCATAAACTCCTCCAGGTCTTGTTGGACCCACACCCCAGGTTTCCCAACGCAGTGTCGACGAGGTATGTCCCGCTGCGAGCAGTTGCATGGCATAACACCAATGCTTGTCAACGCCTGCAAGTCGCGCAGTTTCTTGGGATGATTTGCCTCAGGACTTGGGATAATCTGAGAAACCCTACTATATAGAACTTACAAATACTTGCAAGATATCGCTTCAGGGAATCCGTCACGGGTTCCGCAACATCACTTGCTTGGCAAAGGAGGTCGGTGCCATCCAGTTTTCCCACATGCATGGGTTTTACTAAGTCGACGCGTCGGCATCGAAAAGAATGGTCTGTGGCTGAGCAACCTAACTAAAAAATGAGTCGAATTGGAAATACCCAAATAGGGATTGCATAAACATATTGAATAGCACATATATATCGTGTATATATGTGCGCAATACTAATGTATGTACATAATCATATAAAAACAAATGGTTGAAACCGTCACTTTTATATACACAGTCATATAACAACACATCAATCAACGCATATTATCGTACAAGTATGATGTTGAAACTGGGCAATCTATAGTATCTATAGTTCAGTCATTTCCCAAGCTCAGACTAAGTGAGGTCCTTTTGGACGGATACCTCTTGCAAACTGTTTATAGCGAGGTCTGCTGAGGTTGTTTCAGTTTGCTCACCTAGACTAGACATCTATGCCCCAACACCCTCCAAAATAGAACCCAAAGGTAGAGGTCCTGGATCTTTGCATTGCCACATTAGTCAATGCACGAATTGTCTACATTACAAAGGTTGAGAGTATAGATGTTCATATTCCATGACATTCAATCCATCACATAGCTGAATCAAAACCATCCATTTTCCATAATTTTCCTTTTTCCACCCCAAATTTAACATAGAACCTACAAATAATCATGTCCAAAGACTGGAGCTGTTCAAACTGCGGAAGGTTGGGCACCCCGAACCCAGTAATGGTGCATGTGTCGTCACCACACTGCGTGGGCCGCTCTCCGTGAGCCTCCCAAACGCAGGTGTTTCCAAAGGTTACACTACTCATTTCAACTCTGTGAGTCTAAATGAGTCTAAATCAATGGACATCTTTTTTAGGTGTGGAAATTCCCCAAAAATGCAAAATTTGTACAAGAAAACCATCACCAGTCAGTGGGTACAAGTTACTGAACCGGTTTGGTTTTGATACCGCCCATGTGTTTCTTACGGCTCTGAGCAATTCCAGTAACATAAGCACCCTGAAGCGGGACGAAAAACCATGGCCAAAGCACACATAATATAATATAATATAATACTCATTTTTGATTAATATGTTTCTTGAATTTTCTTGATAAATATGTGAAAAAAGACTTCAGAAAAAGCCCAGTCAGCAAAGATTTTCACCCCAGACACAAGGATCCCAAAGAAACACCAAGGAAACCCACCAGTTTTCCCCATCTGTTTCCCCATCCGTCCGACCACCGGAGCGCGAAAGCCCACTTCGCTGCATCCCGACGAAGGAATTCAATGGCAAAGCGCCTGGAAACGAAACTGGAAATCTTGTTCTGGTTGTTTAATAGGGATCCTTATCATAGTTCATTATCATCCCTATAAGACTGGCTAGTTGGTGGTTTCAACCAACCCACTTTGAAAAATATAAGTCAAATCGGAAAAATCTTCCCTCAATTCCGGGGGTGCAAAGAAAAAAATATTTGAAACCACCACCCAATTTTTCATGGACCCTTCTGTTTGATCAACTATTCCTTGAAGTGCCCAAAATTTTGTAAATTCTAAGGGTCATGACACCGATACCCGATTGCTTCCGATTACGTGTTACCACCCCCCTTCACCATGTTTTCAGAGGGCAAAGCGCACTAAGATTGGCTGCAACTA
Source organism: Breviolum minutum Mf 1.05b.01 (assembly GCA_000507305.1). Taxonomy (NCBI): domain Eukaryota; class Dinophyceae; order Suessiales; family Symbiodiniaceae; genus Breviolum; species Breviolum minutum. The sequence goes on along the minus strand of DF241860.1, from coordinate 13,984 downwards.
TAGCTGTGTTTGATCCTTACCAAATGTGTGGTTTCAGCGCACCAGGGAGAGGTGTTTCCGACCCAGAATGAATATTTCCAATGCAGGAGGGTTTTGAGTAAGTGTCCATTGTGAGAAAGATTGTTGTTGAGATCATATTCAGAATACCAAGTATATTCATTCAGGGTGGTTTGTAGGTTCCAAAAACCAGTAGGTTAGAAGTGCACTTTACAAACAAGATGAAACCACATGCAACCGTTGCATGGAGGAGTATCAACTTCCAAAAGTCTCTCAAATATCTCCTGTCATCATTATATAATACACCAACTTAACACATGCGAGCATAACAAAAAAGGAATTCCCGACCAAAATCAGAGGCCCTGCACGTGGGTTCTCCCGACCACGGAGCCTGTCATCCACATGTCGAGAGATATCCATGGCCACCACGTCATAGACTGATGTCTCTGGAGGCCTCTCCTCCCGAGAATGCCCCAGGGTCCGGTTCGGATAACAAATTCCAAATGATAGCTCAACAATATGATGAACATGAAGATGAAACTGCAAATGAAGATAAGGGTACCATAATGTACCATGTCTTTATAAAATACTATGTTGATGACATGTTTCGTCCTTGTCATGATGGCCGATGGCCTTACAATATTTTGGAACAAAAAATCTGGAATGTGTTTCTGTTTTGAGGGTGGAAGCATTAGGGGAACCAGTCGTCTTGGGCAACCATCTGACCACCTTCCATCGAATTATGGTGATATCAAGCTCCAAATTGCTCGCAAGTGACTCCCATGTGTTGGCTGGTGTGAACGCCTCTACTAACATACTATCTGGCAAAAAAAATCAAAAAAAACACTCAAAACGACCCCAAGAAATTATCCTCCCAAAAAAACTGATTGTGTCTTCCTTTGGCTAAAAAGGGGGGATCACCCTTGAAATATTTAAAAAAAAACATGATATATGTAGGAAAGAGGCAAAACTTTGAGCTTCATGAGCCCTTCCCTCCCAGCCTCTGCCAGTGTCAGCAACGGCCCATCCGTCAGGCAACGATTCACATGGCGTAGCTTGGTGACCGACATCACCTTCGTTGCGAAAAAGCATGCGAATCCAAAACAAATATGTGGGGAAATAATTAGCCATTATATAATCTCAATACATGGCATAAATGGGGTGAACATATCTTAATTGCATGCAATTATGCATACAGCTTTAGTATAGACGGAGTACTCGATACATTATTGGGTGTGCCGTAATACATATACGGTACATTGATTTGGTCCCAAGCAGGTTCATCAGCTTGCCAAAAAGTGTCATCTCGCTGCCACCATCCAAAGGACATGAGCACCAATAAATCTTTTGGCTATGACATGAAGAATTACCTTCCCCAAAAAAAAAATCCACCGAAGCTCATTGTAAAAACTGGTATCCCCGAGGTATCCACAAAAAAAGGGGGTGCAACAACTGCTCTCCTTCCATCGGCATTTCCACCTCTTGTGGTGCCAGAGGTATAGTGCCCAACAGCAACCTCAAACACATCAGCTCGGGCATCTCCCACAAAGGCACCTGGCTGCGGCGTTTCGAAAAAAAAACCGCTGGCTGGAAAAAACTAGACATTCCCAGCAGTTGTACTTTGTAGATGGAGCAAAAAAAGGAAAAACAGGTTTCTTGTTGCATCTTGTTGCATCTTGGTGTTTTTTTTGCTCTTTAGGGTGTCAAACAGTCAAACCTGTTGGGAGAGTGGCCACTCCTTGATATCATGTATCAATTTCAGTGCCACGGTAGTTGGAACCGGTCCCTCAAATCATACCTCCCCGTATCTCCAACAGCCAAAATATGCCAAAATCGTGTTTCTGTCTGATCCGACATCCAGAAATGCCATGTGGCACAACGGGGCACCTCTTCTGGCAATGTTTTCACATCTCCCCATGTGCCAAAGCTCCCAGGACCTGGACATCTGAGGACATGCTTTGGAACCAAAAAAATCACACAACTCCTTTCGGCTCAAAGGAAACACACCCTATGACCTCCAAACGTTTCTAACTTATGGTACGAAATATGCCCCGGTCCCAAACTTTTTGTGACCCATTGAGCCTCAGCACCCTATGTCTCTCTACATTTAAGATATGTCATGAAATTGAAGGACTTTACAAAACTTCTTGAAAAAGCTGATTTCAATCCCTCCAAGTGCGATCTTACCACATAATATTACTATAAAAGGGACTGGTTTTTTCAATGGCAAAATCACTAAGGCATTTCAATCATGTATTCTCAGTCTTAAAGCTCTCCGGGTGTGTTTCTGGATGGCTGTTTCTGGCTTAGCCATTTCAAGCTATGTCATCCAAATTTTGTCGAATCTCCATGGCGAATCTGGGCCGGGATGACCACTGCAAAGAACCAGCAGAGCTTCGGCACCTGGGCAAAGTTGAAACGAAATCACAATCGTTGTGACCGGGTCGCCTTTTTGTTTCGCTCATCATCTGTATACTCCCAGATCGGCATAAAATGTAGGTGTATATATATATATATTTCAATATATATGAAATATGCCATATATAAATGGTACACAGTACATCAAAATACTGCATACATGCATCACATACAAGAAACACAAGAACTTCATCCGCTACATGCCGTAGCGTCCCCCATTCATCCCGTAACATTTGGAAACATTTCTTTACCCCTTTACCTTGGGGTAGCCGGCAAGGGTCAACTCCTTGCAAAACCGAGTAATGAAACGATGATGAAATTTGACTTTTCCCGGTGAGAGATTTTCCTCCCTAGTTGGTAGTTGAACCAACCCACTTTGAAAAATCTTGGTCAAAATGGGAATCTGAAACCCAAATAGGGTGAAAATAAACACATATTTGAAACCACCACCTACTAGTAGCTCCCAATATGGGTTCTGAATGCAAATCATGTTCACTTCATAGCTAGACAACTTGGTCACAATATTTGTCAGCCACATGTTCTGAGGTTGGTTGAAGTATCGTATCTTTTCCCGCGATCTCCGAGGATTTTGAACCCTTTTGACACTTTGAGTTTGACCTGAAATCCTGAAAACAATTCGAGTTCTGGTTTGGTTTCTCAAACACCTCGAAAAACATTGAACAAACATGTTAAAACTCACATAGGCCCAAAAAAGAATGCAAAGCCCCAACAAGATGAGCTAGTTTTTCCGGGGCCAGCTTGGTTTTTTGGGACTGTCAATGCAGCTTGCACTTCAGACTTTAGATCTTTCATTTTTGACTGGACTTCTGGTTAGATGAATGAATTAGGTTTTTGATCCATACCTAAATCTTTGGCAGGGAGCTACTATATCCTGAAGGCTGACGGCTTGAAGTTGAAGATTTCCCCACAAAAATGGATTTCACTCCCTATCAATCTTCACTGGACCGACCTGCCATGGCTTTGGCATGACAAGGAAAGAAGCTGGGACATTCCAAATGTTCGCCTCCGCACACGAAGAAAGGTGAAAGTCATGGACAGTTGACACTGTGTGACGTTGACAACATCTGCGCAAAATGACTAGACTCATTCGCTATAGTAAGCTGAAGTGTTTGGTCGTTGTTTAACAGGTGAATTCTCCCTCAACCACCATTTGTAGGTTGGCAATTTGGGTCACTTGCCCAGATCAAATGAACCAATGTCTTTCAATGACTCTAAGTCAAATATGTGGCAACATGATCAACATGGTAAGTCTCTGGAATTTCTCAGTTTAATCAGAAGGAAAGAAACTTCAAGGTGGAGGCGTCCAGCCCTTCTGGTTTCTTTGAAATTCCGGGAACTCACGGCTTTTTCGTCATGGGAGCTCCAGAAGTGGCTAGCAGCAAATGATTTTCTCCATGCTCCCCGTTTTTAGCCAACCAAAAATCCAACGTATCAAAATCCCCCCCCCCCCCTCCCAAAAAAAAAACGATCCGACTTACCCTCACCTTCACCTGAGGACTCCATATCAAAGTCCTCCAAGACCTGAAGGACTCGAGATGATGGGATCCAACCCATGGGTTGAAACTGCCCTTGGATCTTAGTGTTTGGATACCATTACCATGCCTCTTCCATTGCCTCTCTTCATGGTGTTTGTTGCTATGCAGGTCTGTCTCAGAATCTGCGGCTATTAAATCTGCGAATTTCCATTGAAAATCAACAAATGTCAATGAGTGTTCTTCTGGCCATTTGTAACATAGAAAAAAAATACATCCACCGTAAAAGTACACATGTAATCTCCCTGTTTCAAAAAAAAACAGAACAATTTGAAACCTATATGTGTAGATCCTTCAAAGTTTGGGGCTCCTTTGTCAAGGCAGTTGGTCCTGATGTTTGGCAAACTCTCCCCCAACTGCTTCGTACCTGGCTCTCCTTCTCACCTCAAGAGAGTGGGGAGCCTGACCCACTAACCCCTTGAAAAAACGTCTGGAAAAATGTATCCAAAAAAATCATGGTTTGTATTAGTATACGGATACGTAGTAATATAGTTGATGTTTCTCTTCCAAAGTGGTATTTCCAGATTCCAGGAGTTTTCTTGGATCTGATTGACGACTTCAAGTCTCTGGTGCTATCCCTATGGAAGAAATCCTGCAATGACATGGAGACCATGGAGAATCTAAAGAATTGTGCTAGAGTTTCACATCTCAACTGGTGCAGAAATTCTTCCATCAACACTAGTGATATCCCATTCGAGGAAGGTGCTGAAATCATGATAGAACATGTTTTTTGTCCTTGACTCTTGCGGATAAACTTCACTTCATCACGTTGTACTGGAGACAAAAAGAATCACTGAACAAAAATGATTGACTCACCTGACTGGCCACGAAGTAATTTGCTAGGTGGGCATTTTTGATGGCACTGATGACCGTGATGACACCAATGATGACCGTGATGACCCTGATGACAATGGTGAAGCTTATGAGGATCATCATCAACGTGGTGGATCCTCATGATGGTGATGATTCTGGTGATACTGGTAACGATTATGATCGTGATGAATTGGTCATGATGACCAGAATTGGAGTCCAGACCTGTAGAATCAACCTTTGTGTCTCCTGAACTGCCTTCTGCAATGGCAGAACCTCAACGATTCGTCATCAAGAAGAACGCAAGAAAAAACACAAAGACGAACAAGATTTGAAGAGGAACAAGAGAAACAAAAGGAAGAAAAGAAACAAAAGCAAGGTTTCACACAGGTTTGCAACCACATGAATCACATATGGTTCTAAAAAAGGTTGAACCCCCACACACATTTGGCATGGAAATGCATCATCCTGAGGAATGCTAGTCGGAACTGGGGTCCAGACCTGTAGAATCAACCTTTGTATCTCCTGCACTGCTTTCTGCAATGGCAGAACCTCAACGATTCGTCATCATCAAAAAACACACAAGAAAACACACACAAAGACGAACAAGATTTGAAGAGGGACAAAAGAAACAAAAGGAAGAAGAGAAACAAACGCAGAGTTTCACAATGATTTGCAACTCTAAAAAAGGTTGAACCCCCACACACATTTAGCATGGAAATGCATCATCCTGAGGAATGCTAGTCGGAACTGGGGTCCAGACCTGTAGAATCAACCTTTGTGTCTCCTACAATACCTTCTGCAATGGCAGAACCTCAAAGATTCGTCATCATCCAGTAAGAAGAAGAACGGAAAAAAACACACACAAAGAAAAACGAGATTCGAAGAGGAACAAGAGAAACAAAAGGAAGAAAAGAAACAAACGCAGAGTTTCACAAAGATTTGCAGCCACATGAATATATGTGGCTCTAAAAAAGGTTGAACCCCAGCACACACATTTGGCATGGAAATGCATCATCCTGAGGAATGCTAGTCGGAACTGGGGTCCAAACCTGTAGAATCAACCTTTGTGTCTCCTGCACTGCCTTCTGCAATGGCAGAACCTCAGCGATTCGTCATCAAGAAGAAAAACGCAAGAAAAAACACAAACAGGAACAAGATTCGAAGAGGAACAATAGAAACAAAAGGAAGAGAAGAAACGCAGAGTTTCACAATGATTTGCAGCCATGTGAATCATATGTGGTTCCAAAAAGGGTGAACACCAGAACACTGGCAGGGACAATTGAGAATAATGGAAATGCATCGCATTCCGGATACAAAAACAAGATGGTTGCTACACTCAAGTGACTACCTAACTAAGACACATCGTTGCAGCCTTTGTTTTTGTGCATCTTATCTTCCTTCATCAAATGCGTTTGATCCGAATTTGATGTTGTTTCTTCTGCTAAGATTTCAACCAGGGGTAGGCTTCGCTTCTACACATTCTTCGGCAGTTGTGCAGCCTTAAATCCAAGCAAGTAAAGTCAACGGTTGCCAAAGAATGCCAGTATCACAATAACGTGTATATATATATATATATACTAAACATGTGATCATCAATAATCAATGTCATAAATCGTAATGTCTTACGATTCCTACCTGTGCCTTTCCACTTAAGTGTTAAGGGTTCTTCTGTTAAATCTAATTTGTGGGAGAAGCACCCCTGAGCCTCAAACTTTTCACCTGAACACTCGTTCGTTCACCTTCATTGGTTTGAGTGGTACCTCCAAGCAGTCACAGTCAGCGGCTGGTTGTGAGTTTCTCACCATCCCAGGGGAAATGTTCATCAAAACGCACAACAGGCAGTGTAATACATGAGAAATTGATAGAAATTGACTTCTCCAACCATGGAAAACGACTGAACATGGGCAAATTCGATGTATATCATATCTATATAATATATGAACATACATGTAAATAAATATACAAACATATACAGTATATCTACACACATTCCTCTTGGAGGTACCCAAATTTCTCCACGGCACATGGCTCCGGCAAGAAGCGTTGCACTGGTGCCACACCCGACCGTCGCCGGAAGCACAGCTGCCGCTCCGACTTCGCCTTTAAACGTTGTGTCAAAATACTGGGTGTTGCTGTGGCTTTGTTCAATGTGAAAAGGGAGTTTGATTCAAGTTTCAATGATGTTTCAAGTTTCAAGGTACTGTACATATCATAAATCTTCAACCTGTCAGCTATGCCTGCAAGTAAGCCATCAAATTCTTGAACCAAAAAACCTTGTTCCTTCACGTACGAAAATCTGAAATGTAACATGAACATGTCATTTGTACATTTCTACCGCAAACCTTCCAGTGCTTTCCATCATCATCATCATCATCATCATCATCATCATCATCATCATCATCATCATCACATTCATCATCATCATCATCATCATCATCATCATCATCAGCAGCAGCAGCAGCAGCAGCAGCAAACCCATCCATCCCTTCACCAAGGTTTGTACCCCTTCGACATGGAAGAAGGTCAAAAGGCACAAAATCTTCTGCGGAGCAGCCTTGCCGGAGCGCTAAATGCCCAAAATGCTCCCATGGCATGCAGTGATTTGTAAGAATTAGACATGTCTTGGGGGTATCCCCGGCCCACTAACAGTGGAACGTGAAGGTTTATAGGGGGCCCTTCATGAAAATGAACAGATTATGATTTCACTGTTAGTGGGTGGGGGATACCCCCAAGACATGTCATAAAAAGTCATGATGCAGCATCTTGATTTAAAAAACATGCTTTGAACATTAGCTAGGTGAAATATCTTCTCAAGGTTGTAAATAATGATCTATCAGGAGGTATTCTTCTTGTCCAATATGCATTTTCTGATATTCAGACGGTATCATCTCAATCTCAAGCATGGGGGACCTACAGGATTTTCCAATATCAGTGTATAACACTGTACCTTGCACACCAAGCGCCGGCAACACCAAACAAATTGACCTGGAGTACAATGTATTTTTGCCACGGAAGTAAGTTCATTTTGGGAAGATGCCCCACATCAACCAGTATTTCTGTACTTACACATCAGTTTGCATTGACATGTCCATCTCGCCAAACACATTAGGGATTCCCACTCTCGCAGGATTGGAATGAGTTGACACACCATACGCTTGGCGTAAAGAGAAAATCATGACCCCGTGGAAAAACGAAAATCCCATGAAAGATCATTCACAGAAGATGATTTTGGTTGGTTTGGTTGGGGGGGGTCCATCTTTAAAAAAAAGTATCAAAATCTATGAACCATTCTTTTGTACCATCTCGGACAGTTGCCTTAGCCGAAGAGAGGTACAACTTTTGCAGCTCCACGAAATCGTGGAGATTCAACCTGAGGACAAGCAGCCAAGCTGCTAAACGGGGAACATGTGGTGCAGCGTTTGGATTTGCACACGCACGCATCTGTATACATATTTATATGAATGTGTGTGTGAGTTCTACTAGAAATGGATAAGGATCTACATGAATATAAATCATAAACATGATCTATGACAAAAACATACATAATGCATCATAATATGTTATCATACATGTATCATATCTGTACGATACCCAAGCACTATATTGTATCATGCTATGTCGTATGTAGGTACGTCCGCCTTTGTGCGCGACTGTACAAAAAATATGTCCATCAAGAATACCAAACAAATCTGACCTGTGATTTCCTCTAAGGACAAAGCTGTCGGCATTTTATCAGCGATCCAATCTGCTGCTCATGGCCAAAATACTGCCCCAGTTGACAAGTATTTATCCCATTGCTCATGTCGATTTATACATCTCTGGTGCATTTTGCACATTTTCCATGAATAGCAAAGCACCATAGGACAGTTATCTGCCATTACGCTGCATGGCCAGCCCGACCGCGAAATATCAATTTTAAACGAAACGGAACAAATGTGAATCTAGTGTCCCCGAATGTCAATTCGAAACTATATTGTATACATGTGCACACTATATATTCTGTATATCAATCAAACCGTCTTTTTTGTATCATTTTGTGGATTCCAATGCCAATGTTCATGACTTCACTGTTTCCACCAGCGCAAGCTCTTTTTATTGACCAACTAACAATATCATTTGGGACATCATTTCACCTGTAAGATCATCAATTTTTCAGGATTACTGTTCAACCAACCTTTTGCAATGAGGGTTTTCTTGACTTTTTGAAAAAAAAAAAGGTTGCTCCGTTCACCATAAAAATCAATTCAAACCTCATCTTCCCTGGCGCATTAAAACCCAATGATTCCCACCGCTGGGTCGGGTCCCCGTACAAGAACATGTTTGCAAGAAGACTGTAGCAAGATGTGGCTGACAGGAGCACCTCCTGGAAAAATCTTCGCATGAGAATTTGGAAGGATTCCTTGAGGATCTGAAAACTGGAAATGTTATACCCTCCAGGAAATTAACATATCCCACCTGGGGAAAAGGAACATCATCTTCAAAATGCCATTTTTGGGGGATATGTTAGTTCCCTGGAGGGTACATTCTTCGTTTTGGAAGATTTTTTGTTGAGGTGTTGATTGGGGGGTGTTTCTTGCTGTGCTTCCTCTAAAACATTGATCAACTTGGAGATAACTTTGATCCGAGACTTCAAGCAGCATCGAAACCAGCATCGCATGACTAAAAACGCAAACACATGGCATGATCCTATATGATCCTATGAAATTTTACTTCAGGGAGAATCTGATCCAGTGGTGGTCATCCAGGATTACACAAACTCCAAGTACATGCGCTTCATAATCCTCTTGCATCCACTCACATGCTGAGCTGTGATGCTGAGAAATTTTCCTCCATTTCCCCCCATGAGTTTTTTGTAAACTCCCTGAAACCCCAAATTTTCTATGGGTTTCAAACTACCCATTGTTGTTTTTTAAGAAACTTGGCCTTTTGAAAACCATAACAAAAAAACGCATATTTGCAACTCATGAAAATCCCCCCAACGGCCACCGCCAACGGCCACCGCCAACGTTCGGGATCGCACCTTGGATGTGATCTCCTCTCCTGGTCGCACACTACAAAAGGTTTCAAGAACAACAGAAACACAAAATAGATGATTTTTCAGATGATAGGATGTTATGATTAGATGTCTCAAAATTGCCATGCCCCCAAAATATCCCAAATGATCCAGAGGTATGATGAGGGACACATCATTCTGAGACCAATTTGCACACCACACCATGCCTTCAACCTGCGATCTCATGGCCGCAACGTCGTCCTTGCGGGGCACAAATGCGATCGAATCTTACACACATGAAAGGCCTTCACCTGAACTTTGGTGTTCCATCTTCATCTAGCAGGGTGTAGTGTTCTTTAAGAAAATTCCATGAAAGCACTGAGATGAGATCTAACCAAATCTGGCGAAGCAGTTGCTAGGTCCGGAAAAACCATCTAGCTCAGCATGAGGGACCATCCCATCGAGCAGATGTCGTGGATCGTACATCCGAATCTATGTGTCATGGAAGTCCGCATCCTCCTACATCTTTGAGAAAACTACATATATTAGAATAGAACATCATGGCAACCGGAAAATGTCCCTCTTGGAAACTTGGAGGCTCCCCCCAAAAAACACGATTTTATTTTCCTTACAATGATCTATTTCTAGCTGGTGGTTTCAACCCATCTGAAAAATATTCGTCAAAATGGGAATCTGAAACCCAAATAGGAAATAGGCATAGGGGTGAAAATTAAAAAAATATGTGAGTTGCCACCACCTAGATTTTGATGGAGATTTCTTCTGGGATTTTTCCATCTCTTCCCACACCCTTAGTTTTCACCAGCACCTGCGACTCCCGCAACTTTGGAGGACGTTCCACCTCAGAATGGGGTGGAGGGATGGAAACCTACCAGCCAAGCAGCTAAGGATGAAGATGCCATATAACGTGCCATGGTTTTTTTGTTGGAGGAGCCATGCTAAGCTTCACTCTACTGTGTTTTTTCTGAGTACTTGGTGCGGGAGCTTCTAAGTAAATTATGATATGTAATAATACGCGTGAGCGGGCACATGGATGCAAGGTTCTTTGCAATCCACATCAAACAAACCAATACGTCACATCACATCACATCGTATCATCTGATATTTGATGTCAAATCGTATCCCATTAGCATAAATGTTCATATATAATATTGTACCTCACATTCCGCAAGATCATATCATGTCGCAAACTGGAACAAACCTGTATTGTCTATCAGAACCTGACATTAAATCATCTTCTCCTATCAGGGACTCTCTGATCATATTGTCATCTCCTATTCAGTCACCTCTCATCACCGCTTGCCTTGGCCTTCGGAGGCACTGGAAGATCTTCCACGAAAGGATCCTCAGTTCTAACCAACCACGGGAGCAATCCCAAACATTTTGAGCCCAAGACTTTTGTGATTTACCGAATTGAGGTCATTCTTAACAGGAAGCCTGCACTTACAGGGAAGTTAGGTGAGATTGCTGTAGTTTGACCAGAAACATCTTCAGACAATGGGGAGATTTTACGCCTGACAACTGACATCCTCTATGATTTGGGATTTTCAGCATGACTATACTTACAATATTTCTTTCAAAAGGTAACATGGCTAGCGGCTAGCTGATATGGCATCTTTCCCTGAGAAGGGACTTATTTTATCATTTCAAGGCATCTTGAGAAAACCTATAGTTCCAGCTAGTTTTGGGAAAAATCCGTTGACCAACCCACCATTTGTGGTGTTACGTTGTTTTTTCTGTTGGTTTTGGGGGCGCCAAGTAATTGCCTTGCTGATTTACAATCCTCCCAATTCCTAGCCCCAACGCCAGGTCATGGTCCACAGTCCCAACAAAGGTTTTCACGCAACCCTTCACAACTAGAATGGTTCAGTTGGGAGGTCCGAACCCCTTTCCCCCAATCACATCATGTTCCACTCTCAGCTTTGGACTGCAGCTGCGTGCAAAATCTTTGGCACCTGATTGGCCATGATGGCACAAAATGATCAGCCTTTCATGGTTCGATTTGATAAGAATACTGGAGTACTTACCAAACATGGTCCCAGTCATTTGCAGTTACAAGCTGGGTACCCCTGATTTGGGTCGCCAGCTTGTCCTATGTGAAGATCTTCTAAACAAAAAAACATGTAGTTGCCATCTTCATCACATGGACAAAAACACAATCCCTCGCGCTCAGCCTTGCCCCAATTAATTTGTAGTTGGTTTATACACAAATATTCCCTCCAAAGAACTCATGTGTTCAGCCTGGAAATTCCACAAAGTACCGAATCAACACACGGCCCCGCGGATGTTCCAGACATGTGCGGTCCCCCATTTCCTCGGAGAGTTGTTTTCTTGTCCAGCTTTAAGGCTCCCCACCAGCAACAGCAATGCTTCTTCACCTCTAGAACTCCAATAAAAAACACCATGAGGGGATGACATGTCCCATCAAAAAATCAAGATATCATAAGATATCTATCTTCAACACAAAATTCAAAAGAGATCGATCCAGGATCCATTTTTCTGCTTCAATCCATTTTTTCCCAGGTTTGTGTTTGATCCGTCCAAATTCTTTATCCTCTTCCACTGGGCCATGAACCAAAGCGCTCGGTGAAGAGTTGAAAGGCCTTGTGTTTCGGTGAAAATCCTGGGTCTTCAAATCTTGGGTTTCCAGAAACACCAAGGTTTTGGTCATTCTGGAATTGTGCATTTTTCCAACATGTTACCGACCTTTAAAGTTGGGAAAACGCGTTTGAAACTACCCATTTAGGGGATTCAATTAGGTGTCCTTCATCGGCTAAAAAAAATCACTCTTTAGCTTCAATTGAACTAAGATCTATCCAAACTACCCCAGAAAAGAAAGTAGAAAGTTTCGGTTTTAGGATGTTTTGGGGTAGTTTGGATAGATGTTAGTTCAGTTGTTCAAGGGGTCTCAATATCCAAACTAATTACCCCAATTCTTGATGAAACCCTTGTTTAACACTTGAGACCCCCAGATTTCGGCAGCTATGAGGAGTGGGAAGATAGGACATACCATGGAATTTTGTTCAACCCCTTGCACCTTCTGTTTGAAAAAAAAAGTGTTCAATCTGTGTCTCTACATCCGGCTCCGAAGCAGCCGAAATCCCAACATCATGGCCACTCAACCCCCCTGCCTCCTTGAGACGTTTGTACTTTGCGAAGCGCCGCAGCGCCTACAAAACAAAATGCTGAGAAATATGCAATCACCTCTAGTAAGTATATATATATATATATCATATAAAAGCAATAGAGGGTTTTCAGCTTAGGGGAACATTTTTTCACAAATTTACTTATTTTTGGTACAATACTTAGCACCTTTTGGCACCTGAAAAGGTTTATCGAGTCACCGGCATGCAACAGTGGTAAGTTTGTGTAAATATCACACCAGCTAGTAGCATTTATCCATTCCGACCCTTCCTTTGAGGATCAAGTGCATGGGTCAAACCCAAAAGTACAAACAAACAAACTCCACTGAGGGATTGGATGCAGAATTTCTCCCGCTCCCCGGTCGGACATAGAAACGTACGATATTTTTTTCGATTCGGATCATGTTCCACAATATTCCACACGTATTGGCATTACTTAGAAGTAAGGGCCAGTAGGTGTAACTGTAAACATATCATGTTGAACAACCCCAAATCGGTGAACAACAATTCCAGGATATACCTGTTGGATTCCTCCTGTTTACTGACAACTTTCAACTTAGGAAACCAACAAATATGTCTTGATACCTGTTCAACAAGCATTTAACTCCTAAAATTTCAATCAATTTCAAATGACTTGCGGTGGAAAGCAAAGCAGGACGCCTTTGGCTGCTGCTTCGTCTGATCCTTTTCATCCTTCTCGTCCTTCTCGTCCTTCTCATCCTTCTCATCCTTGTCGTCCTTCTCAACCTTCTCGTCCTTCATCTCATTCCTTAAGAGTTCTGGCTGGCTCTCAAACGTTGAGCCAGTCTGGACAACGTGCAATACTTCAACTTATTTGTACTGAAATAAAATATCCTATCATTCTATATCATTTATGGAGAGGTTGCTGAAGGTCACTACTATGCACTCAGAAATGTGAGATAGAAACGGAAACACCACGGAAGATAAAGCAAAGAAAGTGATGTCTACAGTATATAAACATACGTATATGTAAGTGTGTACAATATATACTCATATATATACATGTATATACGTATATACATCGTTAT
>DF241859.1:45534-69123 GCA_000507305.1 Breviolum minutum Mf 1.05b.01 | reverse complement strand
TACATTAATGTGTATATATATATATATACTGCGGGTATATATATATATTCATATATGATTAATCTCCTTACCACTCATCCATTTTTTTCTAACATTGCACTTCTGGGCACGGAATCCAAATCACAGGTCCTGCATTTGAATGAACTCAGGAGCTTTTGTCAACTCCAAAAGTTCTTCCAATTCGTTCAAAAACAGCACCTGTTTGTCAACGGGCAATCCACACACGACATCCCACCCATCTGGCGATTGAAAGGGTTGCAAATTGGTGAAGGACATTGGGAAAAATCACCAGCTAAAGGAGAAATTAAGGTTGCTTTATTACTCTATAACTGGCAATTGCATCCGTTTTTTTGAGGTAGTTGATAGTAAATATATATCTGAAAACCAATGATCTTATACACTAACCGGAGTCCTGAAACATCAAGAGTTTGAAGGGAGTTCCACTGCTCAATGGTTGCTTCCAAGCACAGGCACCAGGAGCAAGAAATCTCTCCCCCTGTGCCTTCCTTTGGAAAGCAGCACCCCGTTTTCAGCTTGAAACACGTTTTTTAAATACCGACGTTGCACATCACATGAGTATCATACAAAGGAAGCATACACATGTTATTTCAATCCGGCCCCAAATGCTCCGGTTGTTTTTTCTTTGTATTTACGGACCTACCAAAGCAACCCAAGCCATTTTTTTCCAGCAAAGGTTTGGGGTGCCCGAATGCTGAGAAGCATGTCTGGCCTCATGTCAACTTCAAAAGCGGTAAAATGGGTCGGCAAGCCCAAAAAAATCCACCCCCACCCCCAGACCCTAGTAATTGTATTGAGCTTTTTGCTGCCTGTTAACATGACCCATCCACCAAAAGCCCACCTGTTTCGAAGTAATGGTGGTGGGCCAATACCGGAGCAGGGCCGAAATAATCGCGTGCCTCAGTGAATTCATCTGAAAGTTCACCCAAAAAGAATCCTTGGGGAAAACCATTCGTACACCCTGGAAGAATAACATGGTTCACCTACAAATCACCCATTTAGAAAGGAAAATGATCTGAACCAAACCTCCATGATTATGTTCCCACGGGTGTACATAAATCCAACATGGATTCACCTCCAAATCACAGGAATTTGCAGTCGTTTTTGCTTTTCGTCATCTGGCTCCCAGACAGTGTCATTCTGGGTTAGTTGAGGATGTTGCATAAAGACTAACATACTGTTGATGGAAGAAATCCGAAACAACCACCGGGGATGTATAAAACCCTATATAAATGATGGGATATTTACCATATCAACTGGTGAGTTTACCGGATTTCTGAACCATCAACAGTATGATGAGGGTTCAAACAGCACCACGCCCCGGCCCAACTGGAAGTTTTGGGGCAGATCTTTGTAGGTCACTCTTTCGAAATCTTTGGGAAAGACAGATATTTTTTCTCCGTCAAAGAGTAATGGGATTAGATTTTTCCATGCTTTTTGGGGTGAAAAAATCAAGCCATTCAGTGGCCGCCAAACCGATCATATAGTGATAGTTATAGTCTTAGATCCATTTTGGTGAAAAAAATAGATATTACCATAATTTCTGGTCTCGGCTCAGCTACCAAAGTCTGAAAAACAATTGCACCGTAAAACCTGCACCCCAGATGTCAGTCACATGCCACCAATCTCAGCCAGGGAACGCTAAGCGAGGATCTTTGGTCACGTATTGCCTTAGGGTGTTGGAGATATATGGCTGTTTCGCTCAAAATTCGTCTACCGAAAAAAAAAATGGTCATGTTGAGTATTTCCAACCATGAATTTGGGGTTCTATAATTTTGAGCTAAAGCCACTACTATTATGATATGTGATGTGTTTTTTTGTTGTTTTCTGTTTTTCGCCACACTTCTGTAAATAAGATATACCTTGTGTACATAAGTGCATCATCTTACGAGATCTTTCAAGTATAGTAATCTGGAAGAAATCTGTGTCATCACAACATCATGTCATGTTGATTATTGTTGTAAAGGTCCTTTGATAGCGGTGTCGACCCGCCAAACTTCTACAGTACCTCTACTTCTACGACTCTACTCCTTCAACGTGGCACCTGCTTCTACTCCTGTTACTCGTGTTCATCTGGGCTATCGTAGTTCATCATCACTTTCATTTACAATAGCTTCTTTACAATAAATCAGCAAATCATCAGGCTACTCTCCAGTAATTTCACATAGCACCGAAAAAAAAACTGGAACATCACCAAATTCAAAGACCAAAACTTCCCTAAAAAGCAAAACTAACCACGAAAAGGCCAAGTCACGCCATGCAGTAAGATAGCTGTTGATGGAATCCGCCCAAGAATTTTAACTTGTGCAATGGAACCAGTGCCTCCGTGAAAAAAATTGGAAGCGCAAAGGCTCCAATTTGGGTTCTGGGGATCCGTGGAATTTGAGGACTTCTTGAAAAACGTATCTACAAAAAGATCATTACTACTTGGTAATATATTATGATTATAAAAGATTATAAATGTACTGAAACTCCAGTAATACACTGCAATTAAATGGACATTTTGAAAATCTACAAAACGCAGTCCAAAAACTTCGCAACTGTTTCAGAGTTCCCAACCAGAAATTCATCGCCTGAAACTAACAGCAAAAGCACCTGAAAATAGGCCGACAACCCAAAAGGAAAGGATCATATTCCAACCATCCATTTTCAGGTGGGAACTGTTAGTTTCAGGGAGGGTAAGTCCTTTGAGGATATAATATGATCTTCTATGATATAATCGTAATCCTGCCCATCTATACGTAGATTCTAAAGTACCTCAACACACAACGGTAGAATATTCGTCTATGACGGCTGCAGCTCCAAAAAAAAAGGGTTACCATCTTGGGACAAGATTTTTGTGTTTGGAGCATTTCTTTGGAAGTCAAGCATCCGAATTTTGGGAACTTAAGACTTTTGAGCCATACTCATGCCATACCCCCATGATGATGTCATAAATTGATCCAACGACGACAAAAACTCGGATTCTTGGGCCAAAAGGGAGGGAGTGACTGAGTGACCGTCAACCCAAACTCTGAGTTCAACGGCTTCAATTGAATGAAGTGCTCCAAACATACAAAGATACAAACCCCAACTAAATTGCGGTAGAAATGGAGCACTTATTGCTACACTTAGGATTTCATGAATTTGTGGGTCATAGGTGATAACTTTTGAATGGAAATTGCTGAAAAGGATATCATCTTTCACCAATGTCAAAAAAAGGAGGCTGATTCTAGACCACCTAACCACCCTTCCAACCTTGTGTGCATCCCCTTTAGCCGTGCACAAATGAACTACCCCTAACACCTTGAGGGTGGTTATTTCCATCACTTCAGTAGATTGCTGTGAAAGCACGTTTCAGAATCTTTGGTTCACTGGTTCATGTAATCTGAAGTCAAAATCTACTAATGCAAAACCTGAATTTGTTGGTGTATCATATTAAACTCCAAAATGATCAGAATTTTTCTTCTTGCAACTTTTGGTGCGATCTCATTGTTTCAGTTCCCTTAGAATTGGTCCATCTTTTTGGGGGGCAGATGTGTCTATGGCCATCTATCCTTGAGTCAATCACCACGAAAACACCGGGCCAAACTCTTGGAGATCCAGGCTCTTACCAAGAAGTCCTGACGAAACGTGGACGAAGCCGTGATGGCCAATTGGGAAAAGAAGAAAAAAAAACAACCTGAAAGTCGGTTTTATGTTTTTTTCAGAAAGTCGGAAAAACCTTCACACAAGAAGAGTTAGGGGAGTGAACTATGTATTTATCTACGATCTAGATACATATAGACAGAATTTCGGGGAGAAGACCACCAACCAGTGATGGGCTCCCTAAATAAAGCTCTCCATTTCATCATATCTAATCCAAGGCTTGTTAGCTCATTTGCCTGGTAGATTGGATGCATGTGGGTGAAAGGTCTCCAAGAAGAATCTATATGAAGTTCCTGGTCTGGTAGAAGATGAAGCACCAAATCCATCTACCCTCCAGGAAACTAACAGCAAAAGCACCTGAAAATAGGCCATCCCAAAAGGAAACGATCGTATTCCAACCATCCATTTTCAGGTGCTGTTGCTGTTAGTTTCAGGGAGTGTACTTATTGGTTAAAACATCTGAAATGACACAGGGCGCATCATCTGGATGTACTCCTTTCATTCAAACGGTGCTACATAGATGCTCCACTATTCAAAAGGCTTTTTTATAACGTCAACAGATATCTTTGTGGCAACAACTTGTAAATCGAATAGTAGAGGGAAATCGAAGATAACCCCTCTACGCCTGATGAAGGTAATATTTCTTTCAGAGAACTGATGGCTGGAAACAAATCCAGCAAACCAATGTAAACTGAGAGATTACCTACGCGACTTTTGTACTCATCTACCATTAAGGACATCTCCCCCAGTCGGCCCCCCATCACACAAGTCCTTGTGCTCTTCCTTTAGTGGAAGGGCAAAGCCATTGATGATACTCCCCATGATCTCCAGCAATTCACCTGGATAGACTGGTTGCGGGGTCAAGTCATTTGTTGCGGGATGTAAAAGTGTACCCACTTTTGGGGGTCTGCTGAGTTGTTTTAGGACATTGGCATAACCAGTCTGCACAGTCACAACATTCAAGCAGTTGGACCAAAAGCATTTGCACGCCGAGGAGATGTCCAAATTAAATGTTTCCAAGGTTTCCGTTAGTTATTATATAACTGGCTGGTTTTTTGGGGATGCCGAGTGGATAGGGAAATCTCAACTATGGGAGAAGTTAGGTACGATGACCACATATCAATGACGGGCATTGCCATTCAAAATGGGTGTATTTAGAAAGTACTGTCCCTGAAATCTATTGGATATGAACCATCTCTAGTGGATTGGAAAAGTCCCTAATTTTTGACACCCCTACGGTAAAAACCTGCTTTTTTCATGGCCGGCTGTGTTATTTTCAAGCTTGTAAACTGCAGTATCAGTCCTGACTTAGGCTTCAAGTCGTCAGAACAGGTGTCATGAGATCATATCAATATCTACATAGATCTACTCATCAAATATGCATCTGTGTTGAATGGGTCCACATTTTCTCATAGAACCCTGTGCTCTGATAGAGTTCAAATATGTTCAAATTTTCCAGGCTTCCACACCCACACCGTTGTACACGTCACCCTCGTACAACACCTCCAACAAAAAGTTTCCAAGTTTTGGATTGTTCGTTGATTTTTCTCTCACAGATCTCAACTAAAAAGCTGGGGAAACCTTCATCTCGGCAAGCTTTGGAAGGGGTGGGAAATTCCAAATTATACCAAATTGTTCATATTCAAATGGGCGTTTTGGAGAAAAACCATGGAGAGAAGTTAACTGCAAAATCGAAAACCATACAAGTCGATCCAGCAGTGGTGTCTTCACTCAAGGCCTCTTTCCGGGAGTAGTAGGAGACTTTCAGTGAATGAGAAAGTTGAGATCATTACGTTGGAAGCACATGATCAATATGAAATCAATATGAATATCATACACATGCAATACAACAGGGCTAGCAGAAATAATATGGATGATAAGGATGATAAGCATAATAAGTATGTTATGATAATTAATATATACGTAACAACCCTAATAAATCTCAAACTCGATCTTGGCGCCCTTCTTGGTGTCTGGTGCCTGTAACATTCATGGGATTGCCAGGTAAAATGCCACGTTTCCCGTGAAAAGTCTTTGATCCATGTTGATGTTTTGCCTTTTGGTTAGGTTTTTTTTTGGGGGGAAACCTCAAGGACGTGTTTTTTTCCCGCTTCATGTTGAAACCCGAAAAAAACTGGCCAAATCCATGAAAAAAAATGCGGTTTGTATTGAAAGAACGAACTATGTTTTTCCGACTGCCTTGAAAGGTCGTCGAAATTTCGACGTTCGGTTCACGTGAGGAAAGTTGATTTCATGAACTTTTGGGAGTAAGCAATTTTTTCGGTTCATTGACAAAAAACACGTCATTTACATGGGAGATGTACCAGGAAAACCAATGAAAAATATGTTTCACCAAGTTTTCTACAAGATTCATTGTGTGTCTGAGTAGGGAAGCCTGGAAAGCACTTTATTAGAAAATGGCATCCAGGTCATAAACCTGAACTGCTTCCCCCCCCCCCCAGGCTTTTTTCGTTGGCTTCAAAGCAAACTCAGTTTTTTTTCTAGCTTTCTGGATGGCCTTGTAGAAAGTTTGCTGGATGGCACGCCGGATGAAGGCGCGCAAGGACATAAATTTGCCGTAAATGCGGTGAAGAATCGTCTTCAAATAGTCCTGCATGATTGTCGCTGTCAAGGCACATTAAATGAGATGATGGTGAAAGATGTGTAGATGAGCCGGCAAATAGGTAGATGGATACATAGGTAGATGGGTAAATGGATATGATGTATAGATAGGTAAGTATATAGTTAGACGTTAGACGGATAGATGGATAGATAGATAGATAGATAGATAGATAGATAGATAGATAGATAGATAGATAGATAGATAGATAGATTAGATTTGAGTAGATTTCTTTCGATTAGATTATATCAAATCATATGTAACTATATGTAAATACGACATCTGCAGTACATGCTCATCATTACGTAGATATATCAGATTGCTATAGTATCACCACCTGTGAGTTTTTGTCAAACTCACCTGCCTGATGTCCGACCTTCAGATTCAACAGAAAGACAAAGTTACAAGAGTACCCTATTCCAAATCAGACATAGAAATTTGGGCTTCACAACCACTAACCACTACACACCCCTGAAAAAAAAATGCATAATCGAAAACAACAATTTAAGAAGATGTATCTCCTGTTCAAAAAATGTATCTTTTTCTCCAGCCAGCCATGTTAGTTTACTGGAGGCTATTCCCATTTTAGATCACAGCTCCCATCCATGACTTCCATCGGTCCCTTTCGCGCGGATCATCCGAATCAAAGAGCTCCATCCTTAGTTCGCGATTTTTTTCACCCATGGAATTCACGTTGGGAAACCTTTCAAATCTATAGATGAATCCGAAAAAAAAAAAATCGTTGTATTCATTGGTCTACATTTCATAAACAAACAGTTTTGTTGGAATAAGACAATCCATATAATCTATTTTATTGAATGGTCTGTTTTTTACAGCTTCTCTTTGAAACTACTTAGAATTGTGTCACAGCTGTCTGTTTTGAAGCCCTTCTCAGACTTCTCAGGTAGCACTTTGATGTACTGAGGCATCAAGTTTGACAAGATTTGAAGATGTGACTTTTCACAGAAACCACCGTTCGCGGGAGCTCATTGTAAACCGCAAAATGTGATACAATCAATCATCCCACTTGAAGGCATTTTGTTCAATTTCCTATGTCAATAGATGTCAGTGATATCGACTGATTATCAGTAACCAGCACACAGTAGCCTTCCAAATCATTTTTTTTGACATGCCTCCCGTTATCTCACCCTGCGACGCCAAACTGAAGGTGACAATTCTCAACCCATCCTTTAGCCGACCCATCCCGAAACCAATTTGCATCATCATAAGGACTCTAATTGAACAGCAAGCAATCTGGAATATTTCAGGCCGAGCAGCCTAACAAAACTTATCTCTTCAAATGATTCATTCATTCCTATATCACGATCAAAATTTGTTTGTAATCACTAAAGAACCACTGCCCATAGCATCCATGTATGGTATATATTTACCTATATTTAACTGAAAAATCAACCATTCATATAGGTAAATATACAATCGTCCTATGGATGGTATGGGAACTGTTGTTCTCTGAACAAACCATCCCACATCAAAACCCAACGGACCCAGCTCCATCCAAAAAAAAGTGACATCTGCGCCACAAAGTCTACATTCAACGAAGTTTTCGCCACCTGACTTCAAGAGGTCGTGAAGAGAGCGGATGTTGCAACTCCCAACGAAAACCCTGTGGGATGGCAATTTTTTGACGTTGAACAGGCATCAAAATGATGTCTCCCAACACACATGGGGAGCTAAAGGTAACAACATCTAACTCAACGAGTTCGGGAAAGAAATGGTGAATGCATATTTGTGTTGAAGGGAAAAATTGCTAAACCTCTTGTGACATCCCAAACGCCTCCGTGGATGTTTTTGTGGTGTTTTTTGTTTCAAGCTCGGCTTGTCGGTGAAAGTTCTGAGAGGTTCCCGACTTGTTCTTAGAAAAGTACATATATTTCAGATTATTTCGGTGAGTCCCATTGAAATTCCAAAACCATTCCCCCCCCAAAAAAAAGAAATCATGTACCATGTCGGTCTGTTCCAATTATTATAATTATTCCCCCCAAAATATACAATCATATAAATATAGGAGGTCCCTACTTTCCATCCCCCAAAATATATATATATATACCACCTGGAAAGTACATGGCGCAACTCCCATGAGTATTGGTTGGGCTCATGGTCCCTTACAAATCGCCACCTTTTGGGAGTGGCTAGCCATCTACTTTCACCGTCGAACTTGCCCACCTTGGGATCGATTTCGTTGGAGACCACCTTGGTGATGGGTTGCATACAACTACATTGTAACAAATATGTAGACGTGAGGTCAATAGATATGAAAAACATGATATATAATATAATATATATGTAGGTGTATATATATATATACATGTGTAAAATGACATTGCTTTTTGCAAATGACATGCAATATATAAATATATATAAACCATTTGTAAATCTAAGTGTGTGCATATATATAAATATATGTACATAATATATGTATATATATATACAGTATATATTTATGAGAACTCATGAAAAAACATATCTAGAAGCTGGCTACTTCTGGGAGAACTATCTATGAAGGGTCATGAGGGGACTAAATCACTGGAGACTACCTTTCGTCCATCCTGCCAATAAAGATCCTTTTGATGTGCCATTGGTAAACACAAGTGCATCTGGAAAGGTAGCTTCACATAGCACCTGAGGTGGTAGAAAACCAAAAAACTCGTGACTTTTCCAATGCTTTGCCGGCCTTTCCTTTTTTCTTCCTTCCTAAGCGTTTTATGGCTTGTAGGCTGGTTGTAAGTAACCAACCAAGGCCACCCAACCGAAGCACCAGCAGGAGCAATGGGAGGCAGGAGGAGCCCCAGAATTTTGTGTGTTTAGTTGTATCCCTATGCTCCCATCGGAAACCTAGCAGCACCAAAGTCAAACGGCAGGTCAAAAGTCACACGGATTAGATGTCTAAGTTGGTCCTACTTGCAAATTTGCGGACATGACCCGCCCCAAAACTAACAGCAAAAGCACCTGAAAATAGGTCGAAAAACAAGAGGAAAGGATCGTCTTCCAACCATCCATTTTCAGGTGCCATGTCAGTTTCAGGGAGGGTATCTTTTCTGTTGCTTGTTGCTTTACAATGGATCGGACACCCTTTTCGCAACGAGGGACACTTTGGACATGAACCAAGGGCCTCGGGTTTTAATTCCTCAGGACCTGTTGATCGACATTGACCAATGCCAACCAAACATGTTGAATTAACGGTAGCTTTTTTAAGAAATTGCCTAAGTCCGTGGCCCAAAAAAAATATACAGGACCTGAGCGGATCGACGTTGTCCATTTCTTCATTTTTTGACAAAAACCAGGTCACGAAGCGCAAGAAGAACTCGTAGACAATTTGCAAATGAGGCCATGCTTTCTCCAACATCGGTTCCTCTCTCCGTGCAGGATTCAACAAATCCACACTGGCAGAGTGTGAAAATTGCGGAATGAGATCAATACTTCCAGTAGTTTCATCAGCCGTGCTAAGATCACGTATATTCAAATCATATATACTTGCAAGTGTTGCCTTATTTGCTCTACTCACATCGCATGAATCATATCACGCGTTTTAACATCAATGTAATTATCAAGTTGCATTTTGTCTATCCACGGCAATACAAACAGCACATACAAATTGCTCAAATTGGTCACATTACTTTCCATAGATCAGTAACTACCAATCCAAATGTGCTAACGATTGAAATATCAACACCTCCAACAATCTCATCAGCAGAAATATTCTTAGGTATTCGGTACACTTCCTATGTCTTGCTATGTTTGTTAGTGACGTGCCAGCTGTCTTCATATTTGAAGAAATCAAAATAATGCTACCAACAACACTTCCTTATCTTGAGACATGTTTTTTGTTGTCGAACTTGGTTCCACTGTCGATTGATTGACGGTTAGATTTCTCTCAGATGTTGCATGTCCACTGAGTTCGAGAATTATGTGCATTCAAGTATGCTGTGTTGTTGTAGTTGTAGAAACATCACATCCTTATCGTTGAAATCAATTGTTTAACCGTTGTTTGCTTGATATTCTTGCAGCTAGTTACATCATCAAATTGAAGTGTAGCTTCATACTCTTTGTTGCAATTGAAGTTTTCAGAAAATGCATTTGTAGCACCAGCAGTTGAAATCAACATGGCTGCCATAGCTACTATTCATCTAGAAGATCTCAGAGAAGCACGTGAACGTCAAGCTGCCTGGGTTTGTGCGTTCCTCCTAGGGGCACCTTGATCGATTAATGTTAGACGAATTTTCAGGGGCATTCGGAATCCTATATAACTATCCATCATAAATTTGGATTCACTTAATTTTATTCCACTAATTTTCACTTGATGCGTTTTTGAAAACAAAACACTGGATTCACCTGCCCAGTCATGTCTTAAGACTAGCATTTTAAAGTGACACCATCGGTTATCTAGTTCCGCGCCAACATGCTTAGATCTTCGGAGAGCAACGTGCTGCTATACCAATCTCCGTTGATACTGGCGATTTTAGCACATAGATACTAGACTAGACAGAATACATTTGTATAGATCTACATATATATTCTTAAAACCCGAATGCATCAACATCCAAAAAGTACCTCTGTCTATTCAATAGTCATGAAATTGTCATCTTCAAATCCTAAAAAATCCTGATATTTCTATATAGATATATACATATAGATATCATAAGATATCCGTTCTTTGATCTTTTCTCTCCATTCAACGTAGAAGCTTAAGTTCTTCCACCGACTTGGCACGCCGTCCTCTTCGTCATCACCTAGACAAACAAAGGAGCGATCCTGTGGCCATGGCTGCAAACAAAGGAGGAATCCTCACCTATACAAGCCGTATGGTTACGGCTTTATGTACGGGAAGCCCCACCTCCCCAAGACAACCTCATTATCACAACTATACACTAGATATGCAAAGCATTACCACCAAAGGATACACAGAAACGTATACACCTCTGAAATTTTCTTTCAGTAGCTCCTTTCAGATACCCTTTTCAAACAAAACTACATAGAAATATAGCCATGTTAAGAAGGTAGTAATGAAAACCTTCCCGGGAATGATGAATGATGGAACCTTGAGCGGCAAGGCTCTGAAGATGTTGCCTGGCTGAAGGGCAAGAAGACGTGGGGTTCGGTTGTCTTCGTTTGATTTTTGAGGAAAAATAACAGGTTCAGTCAAGAAGAAGCATATTTTTGAAAGGAATGCTTTGGCAAAGAAGGCTTTTCATTTTGCACAATACGAATTATACGTTATATATATATATATATATCAAAGTAGAGTATATAGCTGGAACCCCAAACAACAACTTATAAATGGTTGCTTTAATTGGATGACTCCAAATCTTTATACAGAAAATTGTTGTTTCACCAAACATCCATTTCTAAATGGTTGTTTGCGGTTCCAGGTATATATACATAGACGTAATTGACAAAAAATTGGTTATTGCAATCATTGTCAAGTTGCGGGGGGGGGGGTGTATGTATGGCATCGATTAAGCATTCCATCCATCATAATATCTTCATATGGGAGTTTCCTAAAATGGTGGGTTTCCCCAACAACCATTGGTTTTCCTACTAAAAATGATCATTTTGGGGTGTTTGGGGGGTACCACTATTTAAGGAAACACCCATATCTACTACTTGGTTTTCAGAGGGATTCCTCGACAGGTTGATACATAACCATTCCTTTACAACATCAAAATGACCGTGTAGAACAATCTCTGGAAACAGAGATTGTAGCTATCAGATCTACCAGATTTTTGTGCACAAGCACAATGATCTTATTTTTCCAAAGGAATGTACATTGAAGGGGTCCCAGGATTCCGAAAAAAACCAGGATGCCGAAGCATGGGCCGCATGGGATCTTGCAGGATCCCCTTCAAAATATTCATGATCTTCATTGCTATCACTTGATGGGGCATGATGATTCCAAGGTTTCTTCTGCACTTCGGGTAGGTTTCCTCATTCTGAAAACACACATGGACGTTTCACCCAAAAAAAGCTGGCAGTTAAAGTCGTCCTGACAGAAAATGCCTTGTGCCCTCCAGGCATGGTCTTGCGGAAATGTGAATGTCCAGATTGTTGGTTACAGTTTGTGTACCAGCACTTACCAGATAACAGGGATACTGGGATGTCCGTGGCACCTGGTAAATGGAATATAACCCCTTTATAAGTAGGTTATAGGTCCCGTAAATAGGTTATAAACCAACTTACTAACTAGTTACTAACTTCCATGGACACCCTAGTATGCTTGGACATACCTCTTTCAAGTGCCGAAAACTTTCCGGAGCTCAATTTAGTTGCCCAAGGTACAGCCAACCATCTTCACGATCTCTGGGATCAAGGAATCTTGAAAGGCTGCACGACTGCTATTCACCTATGGCAGGTAAGGGGGTTCCTAATCAAGGGGTGCAGCTGCCACAAAAAAAAACGACTCTTTCACTCTTTCTTCAACATTCACAGAATATGAACTTGGCCCTGATTGGAGACTATATAAACTAAACTTAACCTGCATTGTTTTCGCTGTTTTCAATATGTTTTGCCTTCATGACTGGAGGGACTTCATAGTGTCGTCAGATGGAATCATTGTTTCACAGTGGGGGCGGGCAACTACCTTACATCTACGAACTGCCTTAATCCAAACTACCAACTCATGTGGTGGTACCAGATTCATTGGATCAAGTTGCTCATAAGCGTATGGTCAGCTTCCCTTGGAACATATGCACATGCCAGATCATTCACTACGTAGTCACTAGAAGTAGCTTGCAGAAGACACAAAATAACTCAAACCTTTCATGGGAAATGTGAAGGGAGAAGATCTTTTTCAAACAATATGAATGTGTTTGAACATCATGGACCACGGTGGTACTGTTGATGGCTGAAATCCTGCACCACCTGGGATGTAAGAAACTTATGTGATTCTTTGCTAGTGTTGCAGCAAAATATACTGAGGGTAACTGAATTATCATGGAATTTTACAAAGGAAACAGTCCCGAAAAATACTGGAAAGATATATCCCGCGATGTTTGGGGAGTGAATTTGTGAGATGAACAAGGGACCCAATCACTCAATATCAACAAATCTTGAATAGATTATCATATTTGACCAGCCCCGGTCCGTATCTCCGTGTATTTTTTCAAACTCAGACCTGGTTTTAACCTGGACTTTTTGGGAGAAGCAGAATATTTCCAATCCGACCAATCAATATATACCTAGAATCCTAAACACCCAGATTTAAATGAATGGAAATGGTGAAACGACCATTTCCCAAGTAAAGGTTTGGAATCATCCAATTGAAACAACCATTAAAATGTGGTTGTTTAGAGGGTACATATACATATTTTGGATCTACCCCCCACTCAGGATGCAATCGTCACCACCAAGATTCTGAAACATTTTGAGTAGGGGATCCCAACCGAAACCTTCATTGCCACTGGCTGGGTGGTGGGGTAGTTCCAATACATAATTATAATATCCCACTTTGTGGGGATGCACTCTCAATGTAGCAACATGTAGCAACACCCACCGCTATACTTCAATTGCAAACCTTGCCATACCCATACGATCCATGTAATATTTTCCTATATGAATGGTTGGTTTTTATGGGATCAATTAGTAGGTAAATATATGGTAAATATACAAAACTCGCATGGATACTTAGGGTAAATACAAAACCTCCACCCCCTCAACACAAGATCATTTACCATAAAACTTAACCAAATATAGGTAAATATACCATACCCAAGGATAGTTACAGTATGGGGAGTTTTCCAAAAATTAACACCCACAAATTTCCCCCAGAACCATCGCTCCATCGGTCGAATTCGCCAAGTCGCAAACTCGACCATCTCCAGTAGCGTTTGTCGTTTCGACTCTTTGTTTTTTAAGTTGCTCCTGATTGACGACGACGCGTTGCAGGAAATTCACGAAACGAAACAAACTGACCGTGCCGTTACTTGTACCATAGATGATGGGGTGAAAGGTGTCCTTTCTTTTTCAACACTATACGTGATTTTTTTGGGGGTGTGTGTTTTTTTTCTTGTGGGGTCCGTTGTATTGGATACAGATGGAATCTCCCATTGTCGACCATTTTTGACCAAAAAGGTGTGCTGGGACTTTTTACAACGATCGTGGATCGAAGGATTCTGCTTTTCTTGATTGCTTCATTTACACTACCCCTTAGGAGATAACAGCTGTGATGGGTAGAGTCCATAGATTTTTTTCTCCGACCATAAAAACCAAAGCTGTTGGAGATAACCAGCAGGCATCAAGAAAACAGGGAATGTACGGAAGTATGTATGTGGTATTCGTACCTATCAACCATTAAATAAAGGGTCACGTGGTTTTGTAGGCACACAGGTTACTTGTTTCACATTGGTATTATCCATATATGACAGCAAGCTCGTCTCTGGATCAAGAGTGTTGGCAGGTGATCCTGTCCATTTGAGGATGGATTTTTGTAGATCTGGCACACTAATCCCCTACAAATCAAGATGATACTTACATATATGGCAGATCTAAAAAAGTACTGCCCAATTGAGTGATTATATGCTACCATTTGTTTGAAGGAGCATAAAAAGTCTACACTTTATCATGTTCCATTCGTTTCTTTTGCCGGGTTTCCCTCAAGTCCGTATTAACCTGCTTCCTACCTACGGACTAACAAAGACCTCTCCTCCTGAGATATGAATTCACGGACGTTGATCGTTGCGATCAATAAATGGTGGTGTGTTTTTCGGTCGAGCTTGAAAATACTTTTGGAAAGAAAAGAAGCACAATTCAAAATCATAGCATCAAACAACCACAAATCATGGTTCCAATATGAGTCAACAACAACAACAACAACACCGGAATCGAAAAATCGGAGTTTTCACTAAGGGCCTTTGGGCTGGAAGTTCTCACCCTGAGGATATCACCAAATTTAGGGTATAAAACTTCACCAACCTCAAGGAATTCCCGACATCAAGGATTGTTGTCCCATCATCCGGACATTCTTTTCGGTAATAATATACCATGGTGATTTGACACCCTTCAGGAAGAAGGTCCAGGTAGGAATATACAGAAAGTCCTAAATTGAGAAGCATCCCCAACAATATGATTTGCCTTTGGGGGTCACCATTGAGAGGCCCCACTCTACCGTGAAGTCGTAGATAATGCAGCACGCCTATCATGATTCGTGCGGATGGGGGGTCCGGGGTAATTAATGTGGTTTTTCATGAATTTCTGATGAATTGCCAGCTTTTTCCAGTGTTCCTTGCTCATTTTGGGGCCCCAACAAAAAACCACTAAAACCACACTCTTTGACTGGGGGTGATGAGACATCAAAATAGAAACCTGGTGAACTGCTGCGTGGTTAGTCATCTGGTGGGTTTCTCCCCTTGCAGCAAACTTGGTCCAGCCTATCAGCAGTAGGTTGAAGTGATCCCCAAAAACAGGCCAAAGAGGTGGAATTTGGAAGCACCGAAAACAAAAACTGTGGCGGTTGGTTGGGCTCAAAAATCTTTTTGGGCCTTGGAAATTATGGATACTCTCAAACTCAAGTGGCAAGAAAGTGCACTTTCTCAGACGGAATTTTATGGAATGCAGTTTGAATTCGGAAAATTTTGGTAGTTCTGTCGATCAATCAAAAGGTGCTGATCATATTGGTTGATGGTTTAAGCAGTACTTACCCTTGCCATCCCATATGAAAGGGAGTGAATAGGAGGTAAACCTTCATTTCTCACTGTTACTGGGAAGGTGGACAACCCTAATGATACAGAAAGGTCCCTGCCATATATATATATACAGTATATAGAGGGGAGAGAGAGTACTTTTTTTCTATACGCTTCACTCTTCACCAACCTGGAAAAGCCAGAGTTGACATATTAAGGTCCAGAATTGCCATCCCGAGGTCCAGAATTGGCACTCAAGAATTATTGGGGGGCCCCGAAGATATGATGTGAAAGGAAGAACTATCTAATATCTGCGTAATTTCCAGGTAATGAGCCACGAAAAAACCGGGAAAACTACCTTGAGAGAAAATAGTGAACTTTTTGTTCTTAGCTATTCATGAGACAAATTTAAATAACACGTAAAATGTCTTAGCTCAAAAAGACCCAACCATTACAAACTGAAAAAAAATAACATTCGTTTCAGGATGAGTGATTTTGGATATGGTCATTTGAAAGTAAATTTCAAGCATACGCATAAGCCAAACCATATGGCTTGTCAACTGGTGAGATTTTCATGTTCATCCTCTGTGCAGGATTCCGATATTCTCTCAACACAAATCTAGTTGGTGGTTTCAACCCACCTGAAAAATATTAGTCAAAGTGAACCATATCCCTAAATAGGGATGAAAATAAAAAATGTTTGAGTTGCCACCACCCAGAAATGCCCGCAGTATTGGTTTGAAGAATGCTCTCTTCCAATTTGTCAGAATTTGGCAAAACTCGCCTATCTTCATCCCATCTATTTTGACCCAACCCTAAGAGCTGGTGCAGCTATTGCCATAGCTGCTATGGTATTTCTATGTATGTTTGGGAGTGTCCCTAATTTTGAAATAGGCATGTAATCATCAGTCCCAAAAGCCGATTCGTTGCTTCGTCAGATTTCCGCGAAAGATTGGAGTTAAACCACCTAAGGTTGTTGGCAACCTGCTTTTTAAGGGGTGAACACAACTACCATCACACAACTAATTTTACCATCTAATTACCATCTATATATATCTTCCGATTTTCCGGCTTGCCAGTGGCGAATGACCTCATTTGTCCCGAAAAAAAAATCCCATCACCCCAAGAATCATTGGACCCTCCTATAGAGGGGTTGGACTCTGTATAGCAGGGTTCTGGGATCTCCAAACCACCAGTTTTGAGATCCCATGATTCTTAGGGCACAAGACATTCACGACCTGCAGCTTTTGTCGAAAGAGCTCTGGTCGATCTGCTGCAATCTCATCTCGAAGCTTTGGCCTTGTCGTTTGGGGGAAACGACGCCCCCAAAAGGCTTCGGATTTCGTGGGTTTCAAGTAACCAAACGAAGAAATCTAGTGACTTCATGTCACTTCACCAGCATGATCTGATTTCTACTCCTGATTTCTATTGATTTTTAGCTGATCCAAGTTGAGCCAACTTTTCTTCAAAAATCTGAGGGTACCACCTAATTTCACTGCCAGCAAGATGGATTACATGTATCTTTTCAAAAAATAAAAGGGGTGTTTACCAACGGTTTTTATATCTGTTTCATGTCAACCCATTTTCCAAATCCTTGATTTTGAGACATCCCGTAAAAAAAAATGGCGACTCTCTGTTCCCAAAGATCCACGTATTTCCTTGGAAGAATTTGAAGCTGCTATTAGATTTGGGATTTTAAGAGGCTTATTTATATGACTTTATGATCCAAGTGATAAGAGAGACCAATTTTCATGGTCGTTTTGGATGATCCGAAAGTTGTTGCGAGTGCAACAACCCGGATGGTTTGTTGGGAAGCCCTTCTTACGTAGCAATCACACAAAACCCAGGGACATCCCGTGAGGAATTCCTCGAATTAATAATCATCCCTTATAGGATTTTCCTTATCCCATAGTATCCATGTATGGTATATTTGGCTACATTTACCATAAAAATCAACCAAATGTAGGTGTATATACCATACATGGATCCTATGGGTGTTGATGGCTATACGATTAAAAAAAGTCTGTCCCTATTTTAAACAAACCAAGGGGCTCGGTTCACACCGCTGTAAGCAGGCACCCTTTCCTGAACCCATGTTTTCGTCGAGTCGTTGAGCCCCCAAACAACGAGGGGAAGCTGGTATCGGCAGCTTTCCCTCTGCCTGCGCCGAAAGACATCCAGCAATGGAAGATATCTGGGATATACTGTAGTTTGGGATGATCCTTACACCCCTAAAACTCAACATGGAACCAGACAATGAAGGTTTGGAAGATGATTTTCCTTGTCAAACAGGTGATTTTCAGGTTCCATGTCAATTTTCCAGGGTGTAAGTAGCCGAAAGTGCTTCACGTCACCCTGTAACGATTGCATCCTCTCACTGGCATCACTTTAACATGTGGAAACTGCCACAAACTTTTGCTACTGCTCTTTTTTCTCTCCTTTCATCCCTCACCTACTCCGATTCCATATTCACGGAAACCAAAGGCTTCAACAAAAACATTCGACAACAACTGAAATGTCACTTCATCTAATCCTATCCGAATATTCCAAACTCAGAACCATCACTTCCCCCAACATAAACCCCCAAAGATGGTATACCATAAAATGCCATGAAACTAACCATCATAAACCCGTCACAAACCATCATAAACCATCATTATACCTAATTAATCATCATAAGCTCCCAAAAGAAATTGTTCACGCCAAACCCCCCCGAACTCGTCTAGGCCTGGACGAACCTGAGCATTTGTCCAACACGCTCTGAATAGGGAGATAGGGTTCCATAACAGGGATGTCACAGTCGAAAGACTTCGGATCAATGGTACGGTTAGTATAATGATTACAGTCTTAATAGAAAATAAGCAGCATTGAGAAGTTGATAAGTGGTTATTTGCGGGATATTTCTTATTGTTTCGTTTGTTTCATCAAGTTACCAACCATTGAAACAGTGCTAAATTTTGTAGGGATATCCCAACAATCAAGCCTTGATCCACCTGTAACAAGAAATCAACAGATGGGGACTCTTCTACCCAGTGATTAAATTGGTACGATTCGATTGTGTTCCCGTCCATGAACTCGCAACAATCACTCGATCCAAGAGGGGACCTTAAATTTGAAGATTGGCATCTATCAATTGTTTAATCTACTTAATGCCTATCCATGGGACGATTGTATATTTGCCTACATTTACCATACAAATCAACCATTCATGTAGGTTAAATATCCAATCGTCCCGTGGATCTGGGGGTATAATTTTTCCTCCACTGGAAACCACCACTATTTTTGAGGAGCCCGGACTTCTGTAGCCTTGGTTAGAGTCGCATTTTGTGTGAATCGGTGAAGATTGGGATCACAAAAATGGTGTGAAACTATCAGTGGTCATTGGCTGTACAATGTACAAGAATTGGGGGTTGTACCGTGGTTATAAATGGACCCTACAAAAAAGGCCACGGGTTTCACTGGATGTTTTTTTTTCTCAGCCGTGGGTTTCACACTGGAGTTTATGGGCCCCACCCTATTTTTTCACCACTTTGTGCGGTGATATCCATCCGCAGTTGAGATAGGTACTGCGGCATCTTCATCCTGGCAAAAAGGAGTAAGAACCACTCACAGGCTCTTTTAGCTTTGCGGGAATTGTTCCAAAAAACTCAACAATAAGCGTAGGTGGTACCCCCAACAGCAAAAAGGTTTGCATCTTTGAAGTGGATATTGATTACCACTTTTTCTTTGCCCTTGCTGTATAGATTGTCAATGCAACCTGAAGCAAGCATTGCGGCAAAGTACAAAAGTATACTTTCAAAGCACAAAAGTACACGTTCCGAGTAAAAAGTAACTTTCGAAGTACCAAAGCATACTTTCGAAGTACGGAAGTATACTTTCAAAGTACAAAATGCCCTTTCAAAGGACAAAAGAGGTATATTTTCGAAGTACAAAAGTATACTTTCAAAGTACAAAAGTATACTTTCAAAGTACAAAAGTGCCCTTTCAAAGGACAAAATAAGTATACTTTCGAAGTACAAAAGTAACTTTCAAAGTATAACAGTATGCTTTCAAAGTACAAAGTAACTTTCGGAACCTTGGGAACCGAATCTCCGGAATCCGGAACCTTCTGAATACCTTTGGTTCCCGGAACCCGGTTCCCAGAACCGGTTGCGTCCAAACCTCGGGAACAGAACCTAGTCTGTCAGAACCCATCGAATGGTTCCCGGAACCGGTTCCCGGAACCCGGTTTCTTCCCGGAACCGCCCCAGCACGCCCAGAACACACCGAAATCTATATTGTGCAAAGACCCCATAGCATTCTGCTGTTGGGGAAAAAATGCCTGATCAACTTATAATTTTGTTCCAAGACAATCCTCAACCTTTCCCCCGTTTGAAGCGATCCGATAGCGTTTCCCCCCAAAACGAACCTCACCAATCTTCTGTTTGATGCTCTGAATGAGCTTCATGGCTCTTAGCCAGCTCGATCTGGCTTCCAAGAACAAGAATCCCAAAGTAAGGAACTATGCATTGGTGATCTAGTTGGTCTTCCCATGGAACAAAGATTACTTTGCCAAATCAAAAATTCACATACTAAGTCACCATCGGTCATCAACTCACTAATTCGCAAAGTAATCAACTGCATGACTAATGAAATAACTGATGGGGATGAAAAAAAACTGAACGTAACTGATTAACAGAGTGATGAAGTGACTGAGTGGCTCACTCTATGACTGAGTTACTGCGTCAGTGAGGTAAGTGGCTTAGCGTCCAAGTGAGAATGCCATATGAAAAGCCCTTCAATAAAATGCAGAAGGCCATACATTTCCATCAATACAAGTTCAACAAAAACAGCCTGCCACGCCTATGTTGGAGACATCTGGCCCACCCCGCCGGCCAAAATCACAGCCCTTTGGCCGCCCTTCGAACCACATTTCACAATCGAAAAAGGAAAGGTGGAAGGTAGGTGGGTTGTATACAACCAAGCAAGTACTATAACTAATGATAATTGTCTCATCAACTGGCCAAACTATTAGCTAATCAATTAGCCAAACCAGCCAATCAACCAAAGAACCAAACGATCATCCAAACAAGGAATTGATCAGACAATCAGCCAGCGAATCAACCAACCAACTATACATCTATATTTCCTCTGACTATCTCTACTTCTACCATGTCCCACTTTATGTGACTATCTATACACATGTATGTATACTGTATACAAATATATACCTCACTAGCTAATCCAAATCTGTCTCACTTTAATTCCCGGCCCCTCACTCGTTCTAAGAATATCTGCATATTATGCATAGACAGAGGAATATTATAATATAATATATACTACACAATTGAACCACCCCAGGAGTCACAGACCATTTGACAAGACATTGAACTGATTTGAATCTAAGGATCTTCGGAGTTCAGTGCATAATCTTGAGAAAATGCAACGAAACCTTCCAGCCTTACAGCCTTCAAAATTGAATCCCAAACTATACGGGCTCTCCAACTGTTCCGTTTTCCAACTGCAAACCATGGTGTATTATCGTGATGGAGGTGCCCAACATACTTCTGGCAGTACACCTCGAAACCTAAACCCAACACCTCAAAAGAACTGCCTTTTTCTTGGAATGGTGCGAATGGCACGCAACATTATGGAGCAAAAGACAGGTTTCTGGCAAAGCGCAGATAGTCACAGAGAACCTGTTAAGGACGTGCCTAAAACCAGATTTCGACCGGAAAAACATCCGGAAGTTCCTTTCGGGAGGTCCGTTGATGGATTCCGGTGGGAAGGCGGAAAAAGCATGGTGTTTCAGCAACCCTTGCCTAAGTGATTGGATTTTCAATGATAAATACACACAATTGACAAACAAAACGCAGCAAGAATGTTTTTTCAGGCACGGCTCAAAACAGGAAAACGAGAACAAGCCCTGGAAGATTCCTGCGAACTAGAGTGGAAATTCAAACATCATGCGATGTTTAGTGCAAAATGATAGAATCAGGCTTCAATGACAAAGAGATAAAGACAGTTTCGAAACACTGATATACTTTTGTACTATATGTATTTTCCAACCAAAGAATCTCATCCACTGCGGAATTGCTGCCAAGCTGACCCAAAGCTGTTCACAATTCCCCTCGATCGATGAACGATCAAGTTGGAGAAGTGCGTGTAGAGTCAGACTTTCTCCAAAACAGTGGCACCCCAAAAGTCGACTTACTACTTCAGGTGGTGTAGTATGTATTATTAATTCACTAATAGATTAACTAACCACTGCATCCTGTCGTGAGGGATATTCTCTCTTGAGAATTGGTTGGCAGACTTCAAACTTTGTTGATGCAATGCACCGATAAAAATTACGATCAACGAGAATCCAGTCAACCAATTTTGTCACCCTTACATATTATACGAAAAGGATGAAAAAATATATGTGTTCCCCTATTTTTATTGGATAAGGGAAGGGGGTTGTTTTCTACCGTTTTTTATGAGATTTGGAGTGTTTGGACACAGTGGGCCCTGTTTATCTTGGGGCTTTTCACCCGGTGGCGGCGAAAGCAATGGGCCAGTGCTTGACACAAAACCAAAACACGAATTTGCCCGCTGGTAGCGGAAAGGACTTGGTTTGCAGGAGCGGAAAGTCTGGAGAGAAATATTACTGAGAGTGGGTTGGAATGTCGAAGAAATTCTGGGGGTAATCCGCAATGACATGAAGGATGAAATCGTGGCGGATTAATAGTTGATATCGATCCTGAATTCATGGCTTGTTATATTGCATTTATAGTTGTACGTATACCCCGACATAACGCCATGTATGAACCTATTAGCCAAGTGTTTGATTAATTATTGTTTGTCATCCTACTGGAATCTAAATCCTGAAAATGAGTCTACTCTCATGCATAGCACTTGTACAAAATGAACTACCCCAGGAGTCACAGACCATTTGACAAGACATTGAACTGATTTGAATCTAAGGATCTTCGGAGTTCAGTGCATAATCTTGGTTGATGCAACTAAACCTTCCAGCCTTACAGCCTTCAAAATTGAATCCCAAACTATACTGGCTCTCCAACTGTTCCGTTTTCCAACTGCAAACCATGGCGTACCACCGTGATGGAGGTGATAACTTTAGGAAGTGCTTATCAGACCAACAGACTGGATTCTGGCAAAACACCGATAAACACAGAGAACCTGTAAAGGACGTGCCCAAAAACAGATTCCCACCGGAAAAACATCCGGAAGTTCCTTTCGGGAGGTCCGTTGATGGACTCCGGTGGGAAGGCGAAAAAACATGGTGGTTCAGCAACCCTTGCCTAAGTGATTGGATTTTCAATGATACATACATGCAATTGACAAATGAAACACATCAAGAACTTGAGTCCAATTTTTTTTCAGGCACGGCTAAAAACAGGAAAACGAGAACAAGGCCTGGAAGATTCCTGCGAAGTGGTACTAGAGTGGAAATTCAAACATCATGCGATGTTTAGTGCAAAATGATAGAATCAGGCTTCAATGACAAAGAGATAAAGACAGTTTCGAAACACTGATATACTTTTGTACTATATGTATTATCCAACCAAAGAATCTCATCCACTGCGGAATTGCTGCCAAGCTGACCCAAAGCTGTTCACAATTCCCCTCGATCGATGAACGATCAAGTTGGAGAAGTGCGTGTAGAGTCAGACTTTCTCCAAAACAGTGGCACCCCAAAAGTCGACTTAT
>DF241859.1:17500-43907 GCA_000507305.1 Breviolum minutum Mf 1.05b.01 | reverse complement strand
TGGCTCTCCAACTGTTCCGTTTTCCAACTGCAAACCATGGCGTACCACCGTGGTGGGGGTGATAACTTTAGGAAGTGGTTTGTCAGGCCAACAGAGAACCCGTAAAGGACGTGCCCAAAAACAGATTCCCACCGGAAAAACATCCGGAAGTTCCTATCAACAGATGGACTCCGGTGGGAAGGCGAAAAAACATGGTGGTTCAGCAACCCTTGCCTACGTAATTGGGTTTTCAATGATACATACATGCAATTGACAAATGAAACACATCAAGAACTTGAGTCCAATTTTTTTTCAGGCACGGCTAAAAACAGGAAAACGAGAACAAGGCCTGGAAGATTCCTGCGAAGTGGTACTAGAGTGGAAATTCAAACATCATGCGATGTTTAGTGCAAAATGATAGAATCAGGCTTCAATGACAAAGAGATAAAGACAGTTTCGAAACACTGATATACTTTTGTACTATATGTATTATCCAACCAAAGAATCTCATCCACTGCGGAATTGCTGCCAAGCTGACCCAAAGCTGTTCACAATTCCCCTCGATCGATGAACGATCAAGTTGGAGAAGTGCGTGTAGAGTCAGACTTTCTCCAAAACAGTGGCACCCCAAAAGTCGACTTATTTACTATATTAATTCACTAATTACTAATAGATTAACTAACCACTGCATCCTGTCGTGAGGGATGCTTCTCTTGAGAATTGGTTGGCAGACTTCAAACTTTGTTGATGCAATGCACCGATAAAAATTACGATCAACGAGAATCCAGTCAACCAATTTTGTCACCCTTACATATTATACGAAAAGGATGAAAAAATATATGTGTTCCCCTACTTTTATTGGATAAGGGATAGATGAGGGGGTTGTTTTCTACCCATTTTTATGAGATTTGGAGTGTTTGGACACAGTGGGCCCTGTTTATTTTGGGAGACGGTCGCTTTTTGCCCAGGCGAAAGCAATGGGCCAGTGCTTGACACAAAACCAAAACACGAATTTGCCCGCTGGTAGCGGAAAGGACTTGGTTTGCAGGAGCGGAAAGTCTGGAGAGAAATATTACTGAGAGTGGGTTGGAATGTCGAAGAAATTCTGGGGGTAATCCGCAATGACATGAAGGATGAAATCGTGGCGGATTAATAGTTGATATCGATCCTGAATTCATATTGCATTTATAGTTGTACGTATACCCCGACATAACGCCATGTACGAACCCATTAGCCAAGTGTTTGATGATTGTTTGGTGATTTGTTCAAACGCGGGGAGCATCATCCTCACTGGAATCTAGATCCTGAAAATGAGTCTACCCTCATGCATAGCACTTGTACAAAATGAACTACCCCAACAATCACAGACCATTTGACAAGACATTGAACTGATTTGAATCTCAGGCTCTTCGGAGTTCAGTGCATAATCTTGGTTGATGCAACTAAACCTTACAGCCTTGTAGCTTTCAAAATTGAGTCTCAAACTATAGTGGCTCTCCAACTGTTCCGCTTTCCAACTGCAAACCATGGCGTACCACCGTGGTGGGGGTGATGACTTTGCGAAGTTGCCATGTTTCGCTGTTTTTTGCGAAGTGGCGCCTGGAAACCTACAGGTACCCCCAACACAATGCTGGCAATCCTACGTCTGGCACTGCTGGTAGTGCACCGTGCGAATGGTACCCAACATCATGAGAGCAACAGACAGGTTTCTGGCAAAACACCGATAAAAACAGAGAACCCGTAAAGGACGTGCCCAAAAACAGATTCCCACCGGAAAAACATCCGGAAGTTCCTATCCGGAGGTCCGTTGATGGATTCCGGTGGGAATGCGGAAAAAGCATGGTGGTTCAGCAACCCTTGCCTAAGTGATTGGATTTTCAATGATACATACATGCAATTGACAAATGAAACGCATCAAGAATGTCTTTTCAGGCACAAACGGGATCACGGGAACAGCCTGGAAGATTCCTTTATCCCTGCATCTTCAACTTCGGGCGTCATGTCGTCATTTTGCTAGGATGCCAACCCTGCAAAACAGTACCACTGGAAACATCATGCAGCATGAAATCATGAAATATATAAAATTCAGGCTTCAATATGCCTCAATCACAAAGAGTTTAAAACAACTGATACATTTGCAGCAGCTTGTCATTCGCATGTGTTCCAATTGTTTCCTCCAATTTGTTTTGGAGATTCTTGGCACAGAGTGGGCCCTTTTTATTTGTGGGCAAGTGCTTGACACAACATCAAAACAAGAATTGATGGCTGCGAGCGGAAAGGACTTGGCTTGACGGAGCAGAAATTGTGCAGAAAAATATTACTCAGAGTGGGGTGGAATGTCGAAGAAATTTTGGAAGTAATAATCCGGTCCAAAAAAACACCAGCTACATGAACGATGGAATCCTGGTGGGTTTCTAGTTCAGATCGATCCTGAGTTTATGGCTTGTTATCCTCCTTTCATACTTGTGTAACCTGATGTACTGTATAAACAAATATCTAACAATTGTTTATTTATTGTTTGGTTGTTTTTTTCAAACAAAGGGTGCATCTTCGGAATTTAGATACAGAAGTTCTGCAGTCAATATGGCTCAATCCTTTTGACGCCATCGTTTGGCCACCTCTTCCAGGGACAATCACACGAGCACAGGTAGTGTGAAGATGTGGATTTTCATGCATCCTGATAGATGCACCCAAAATTCAAAGTTTTCACTTCAATTCCAGGCCGCGGACACGGCCACGGCCAACCATCCAATGCTGTAAAAAATGAACCTCGAACCTTTCTTTCTTTTAACATCAGTTTAGTGACCAGGACCTTTGTCAACGGCTGTGGGAAGGCACACTCTTTATGAAGCCTCCCAGGAATACCCTTGACAAAGAGAAACCAAGTGGTGTGGGGTGACGGGACTGTTGCGCACCCAGGACTCCCAAGCCGCTTGGAAACTCGATGCCATGAATGCCATGGTTTTGGAAATGAACTCTGGTACGAATTAGATCCAAAATTTCACCACTTTTCCCTCAGGCAAAAGGACCATTTCTCCATGAGTTGGACTTGGAATCATGTCTTCCTGCACACGAGCCAAGTAACGAATAAGGGTTTCAGGCAAATGTGCCTTAATCAAATCCAACAACGCATTCACATTCATCTTGTCTAAAGTCCGATGGACTTGTAGTTCTTTGGCCTCTTTCATTTGCAGTGAGTCAGTCATCACACTTTCGGCGAGAAAAAGTTGATGTTTCAGGTGTGGCAACAATTTCGTGGTTTCGGGATCTTCCAGTTTCATGAGCTTCCGCAACAGGTGGGGTAGGACCAGTTGCAAGCGAAGACCTGGGAAGTCAATGAACAACTCCAAGTGTGTGAGCTTTTTTTGCTATAAGACGAAATGGTAGGAATGATCCAATGCTTATGAACATCGGTAGGAAATATAGGTCGGAATGGTAGGAAATGGTGGGAAATATATGTTTTTTTCTGTTAGCGACATTTATTGATCTTATTTTGTTTACAGATCAAGGCCTGGGTCGACGTTCTGGATGAACTTCCGCTGTGTCTTATCCAGCTTTCTCTTCTTTGAATGTACGAAGTGGCCTCGGAACGAAACGAACTCAGCGAATCCATCAACGAAGCGAGTCGTTGCGGAACTTCCCCCCGGAATCGTCTTTTGAGACCATAAGAGATGAAGGATACAAGAGGTTTTTTTAGGCATATCTTTAGCCCACAAAAAACCCAAGAGTAGAGTGAAAGATGGTGACTCATAGGGGTTCAACGTATCCTGAATGGTGAGTTCAACAGATTCATGAGTGTATTATAGTATTACTATAGTATAACCGTATCAACGAAC
The DNA here is from genome assembly GCA_000507305.1 of Breviolum minutum Mf 1.05b.01. NCBI lineage: Eukaryota > Dinophyceae > Suessiales > Symbiodiniaceae > Breviolum > Breviolum minutum. The sequence continues at coordinate 40,092 of DF241859.1, read as the reverse complement.
CAACATGCCTGTGCCCTGCCCGATGCGGTTCCGAGGGGCAAAAGCTACATTGAAACCCCGAAGGGCATGACCCGTTCTTCAGCATGTAGACGCAGGGTGAACGACACAATTCCTCAGAGACCGGAACAAGAAAACGCATTTCTACTACAAGGAGATTCCCAAGAAATCTGATCAACTTCCAAGACTTGTTGCAACAAGTAGGAGGGCCCCCTCCTCTAGGGTATCATGCAGTAAACAAGATCATGTGGAGCTCTTACATTAAACTCCCCATTGATTCTGTGGGGGGAATCAAGTCAGTGGCATCAACAAGAAGACCAGAAACAAAAACATGGTGAGGGCATTTGAATCCTGTTTCTATATGAATTTCATATTAGGCAAGAAAATTGCTTAGATACCAATACAGGATATCTCCTTCGCTGAACTACCACAAAAGCAGAAAAGCTCCTTGATATCACCAAGTCATGAGAATGATTCCTATATATATATATACATAATTCCATTGGCATGCTGCTTCGAAGAATTCACGCAAAATCTTCTCTTAAGACCATCAAATCATGCAAGTAGCACTTGCAATGCTGAATTTTGCTTCAAAAAACAGAATCTGCCCTTCAAATTTACACCCCAGAAAACTAATATGACAATGGAAAACCAACACTTTGAAGATGTATCTCCTATCAAAAATGGTGATGTTCCATCGTCATCTTAGTTTTCGGCGGGGTTACACAATTGGCATCGTAGCGTCTGGATGACCCATAGAACCACAACTTGCTTGACACACCACCTTTTCACGTGGCTCTTGTGAGATATAACCTGCGCCAACAGCACCCGCACAAGATACCGCTGGGTTGACCAAGGCTGGGTTGGCTTGAAACTCCACATTTGATGCTTTTGTGGCTTCACAAATCTTTCCCAAGCTTTGAACATCCTTGAAAAAGGGTGCCTAGAAAAATCCATGAAAGAAAATACAAATTGGGCCCTGCAAAACTTCAAAACATGCATCATAGCATGCAAGTGTGGACAATTATAGTTGATTGATTCAGGGGCCCCTGCTAAACTGCCTCAGCATGTAGGGGCCCAAACCCAAAATGTCTATATAGGTTTCTTACGTAGGGTCGTGGTCCAATTTCTATCCCCGGTGGCCCCCGTGACGACTCGCAGGGCAACGACTCATGGATGTCAAACGGGTTCTTTTGCTACGCCCATGCCCACTCAGAAATGAAAACATGTGGCAGAGAAAACCTTTTTATAGATTATTGCCTACATGTTGCAAAATCTGCTACACAAGACATCACAACTATTTTTTGAACGCCATTTGTGGGTGGTGAAGACGCCACTAATTCATTTCATCAATTCAGTGGGATGCCCCGTACTTGTTTCCGAACTCGGTAGATGAAATTGCGCCCAGGAGAAGAAAGAGTTGCAAGTGAAGGTCACACGTGGGATTAAAAGGCTGCAAAAAATGTATGGCTGGTGATCTTCCTGGTGGGCTGGAAAAGTGGGAGCTTGCCAAAATATACTACTTGTATCTGATGCAATGTGTATGTGGCAGTGTCTGGGACAATGTATATATATAATTATGCAGTGCTTCTTCATTTCTTGGAGGGTAACTATTACATGTGGCTCAATCCGAAGATGTCTTGTTCCATGTCAGCAAATGTGCCAAATGTATGTAAGGATGGAAGGCACCCCCTGGCTTTCTTCTTTCATATTTGCGATGTTTAGGTAAAGATTCGATTCCTTCTACTTCCAGCAAGAGAGGTGATCACTGATCACCGCACTCAGTTTTTTTAAGGAACAATATGAGACTCTAAGATCCACAATTCACCTGCATTCTATCTCCACGATTTTCTTAATCCTTCACCAGTGCAAAGTTCTATGCTTCACTTGGCCCAGATTTCCCCCCTGGTGTGTCTTTACCCGCCTGTTTCCATGGCCAGGTCGTTGTGAGTTGCCACTGCAAATGCGAGACGTTTTGAGCTTTTCCGTTCCCGAACGGAAAATGGGCTGCGTTTGGCACTAAAATCTCGTGCAAGTTGTGACTGTCGCGTGTTGTTGCAACCAACATTCGGGGTTGCGACTGGTTTTATCTTGACTCTTCCAATTGTTTTGAAGCGTATAACCACCCAAAAAAGAATCAACATGTTATATGAAAAGGAACCATTTTAAAAGGAAATGAATCACCTTCCAACCATCAATTTTCAGGTGTTTTTGACACAGCTCAGATATGCTCAGATCACTAACATTGTTGGCCTTAGCTCACAGCTTCAAAATACCACCGAGTCAGAAAAAAGCTCCGAGTGAAAAAAAAAAAAAAAACTAAAAAAATGACCCTAAAGAGACCTTCGTGGACAAAAAAACAAAAACTCTACAGTAGCCCGGCTGCCAAAACCTCTCCCCGGGCGCAACTCTTTCTCACTGGCAGTTCGATGGGCCGTTTTTGCCGGAGTACGTTCCAGGGAGTGGAATCGAACCTACACCTGAGGTAAAATGTCCCGAGGATGCAATTTCTGAGGTGTTTTGGGGGGGGTTGCCAAAAGAGGTAAATTTGACGTTTCAAACGGGAGAAATGGAAGATTTACTATGGATTTGGGTTGTGAGAAAAGGTTGCTTCAAGAAGGGAACAATTATATTGAGACAAATTGTTAGCACCAAATTTGTCTTGTCTGATGTTTTACGCTTTTGCCGGGGCTGTCCCTATAATAGGCCGCTGATTTGTTTTTCCCCTCATGCAGTTGAAATTCGATGAACTTTGGGATCTTCGGATTTTTTCGTTTGAAACGTGTAAAAAAAAAACGCATCAGAAAATCCCATGGGCAACAAGAAAGTCAACCAAGATGAGCAGCTAGATATGAGAAAAAACATGACCATCTGTTTCAACATGCTGGCCAAATTATAATATTTAAGCCACCCAGATTTCCCTGAAATAGAAAAAATGTCCCATAGATTTCCCTTCCAAAACCCTACCAAGGTCTTGGGGTGTCCCCCAAACCCCGTGGTTTTTGTTGACCCCATGTTGAAGCCCACCTTGGGAGATCGACTTCGCACTTGAGCCCGGCGTTTGTCCTCCATTTTTCGAAGGAATGGGGGCCGGATGCTTCCATGGAGTTTTCCACCACCCATGCCGATGCTGCAGAAACATGGCCCTTGGTCAGATCTAAGGCTGATATCATCGTTTTTTTTTCGATCTGTACGATGTATATGTGAATATTCCACGTATACGGCCAATGTACTATTGGTAAACACCTTTTTCAAAACAGAAAATATTGGGTTGAAAAAAAAACATCTTCCGCGCGAAGATTTGCAGTTGAACCAAAAAAAATCGGAACGGAAACTTCGCAGACTATTGGTGGTATAGGCATCCTTCGAGGTGATCATTTGGTTTTGGGGATGTTGTTTTTTTTGGCGTGTAGATGAAATCAAAGACAATGATTGGACCGGATGATAACAAGGGAGAGCTTACGGAATTTCCGTAAAACTAACATATCCCCTAGAAGGGGTAGTTTCCACTAGGAATCTCCTTTTCCACGGGTCAATTTTTAGGGACGAACTGTTAGTTTCAGGGAGAGCTTACTGGTAAAGGAAATCTCTGTTTCAGTAACTTCAGAAGCTATTTTCCACTAAACATCTCTGATCAAATCATCCCCAACATCCAAATGTTAGTAGTCCAGATTTGTGGTCTACAAGGACCCCTTTGAGAAAATAGGAAGATGGCTGGGATTTCGAAATACACCAACTTTAAAAGCTCAACCAATGGACCGGAAGATTCTCCGGAAGATGTTTCATGATGTTGCAGCTTTCATAGTTTTGGGGGCTTTGGGAGTATCAATCAAAACATGTCAAGGCCAAAAAGCAGAGCCCGCCCTCGTTCAACGCCTTAAGATCCTTGGGACTACGCTGCCGTTGCACTTGTGGTCGTTGAGAACCACTTTCAGGACGCTTCTTCCTTGGGCCCAAAAGCTTCATCACACCCTGCTGGAGATGTCGCTAACAAAATATCTTGAAGTTCATGCAACATGTTGGTTTACCTGGTTGTCATCAGAATCCCAAAGACGTTTTCTTTTTCACCCTGGTTCCAAATCGATGGTTTCTGTTATCATTTGGGGCGGGGCACAATGTGGCTATTTACCGCTTGATCCCAACGATTCACCACCATCAAAAGATGTCAAAAGACATGGCCATTTGCAGGCTGGAAATTCATGGTTGGAAGATGAAATGTCCTTTGAAAATGGACCCTTTCATGGGAGGTGTTAATCTTTTGGGGGGATAATCCCCCCGTTAAATCGTGGAATGGTTGGTTGTTGGGATTCCTGCAGGACCCAAGTGTGAGTCGCCATTGATGGGGTCACCATACTGTATTTTTTCCCTGCAGTATCTTTCGATCACCTCAAGGTGAATGAATCAACCAGCTCATTTTGGGTTCCGGTACGAGTACACCATGGAAATTTCATGTGGATACATACATATTTATATATATATATATATATGTATATGAACATACATATGTATGAATATATATATACATGATAATTATATGCATATGTGATCATATATATGGTGTATCTGTATATGTAAATATATATATATATAGACATATGTTGAACATGATGTTTTTGTTTCTGGGATGTTTGTACACCGCTTGAACTCTCAGCCCAAAGTTCGGTACTTCCTCCGCTTCCACGTTCTTCACCTGTTTGAAGGTCAAGTTATGACGGTTCCAAACCCTAAGGATTCCTAGGGAAGATTGGGGAACCTTAGGGAAGATTAGGGGAATCATGAATCACCACCCACCCCTGAAGAATCCTATGAATTTAGAATCCTGAACCTTACTATCATAGAATTATAGATCATTGATAGTCATTGAATGGTCTTGATATGGTTACTAACACTCAAATAGCGCCTTTTCCTTCGAGAAAAGACACCCCTGCTTAGTTGTTTCAGAACATCTTGTGTGTGTGTGTGCAATGAAAAGGACAGACCCTTGGATTTTTTGGGTGAATTTCTCAAGAAAAAAAACGTTGGCTCCAAAAAAGGCAGCTTTTCTTTCATTCCCAGATCATTTGTCTATGATTCATCAAGAAAAATCGACAACTCCGGAACCATAAACCTTGGCTCCAATCCTCTATCACCCACACCCCCTCCATCCCAAAAACCACCATTTGCCGCACCTCCACTTTGCTGTCAAAAGACACGGCACGTTTCGCGGAGCCTTACGTTGGTTGAAGCGACCAACCAACGGGGTTTGACGGGACCTTCATGGAAAATCAACTCATCATGGCGGCTTCATGCACATAGCTGCCAAATCCAAAACATTCTGGGCAAATGATCGTATAATTCCTAAACCTGAATGTTTCGGGGATTTTGGGGGGGCCCCTCCCGTACTAAACCACCACCACTTATAATTTGCCACATGAAAAAACATCAACTCAGCAGCGAAAAAAAAAAGGTAAAAAGCCTGCTTCTTTGGGTCATATAGATGTAACTCCCACTTGTAAAGGGGAATAGAAGCCATTAATCTGAGGATCCTATTCTTGACCACCCTAATGGGAATTGCTGAAGTGAGAAGCCAAGAAACTGGACGTTGGCGTATGCTCGTCGGGCGATCTTCCTCGATAACCATCTCTCTTTCCCGTCCTCAAGAAATACAAGTGAATGCAAATTTGGTGTCCTATTTTGAAAAAGAAGCGGAACTCGGACAAAAAAACATCTCTCTCTATATCTGCTAATTTGGCAAAATATCTCATAATCAACCTAAATTTATAACCTCAATAAAGCGAGCGAAGTAATGCCAGCAGTTCATTAGTGAAACTTCATTCAGGTTCCACATGTAATCTTGTCCTACTTTCCCTAAAAGAATCAAATCTACGTCAAAAGCCAAGTCCGCCTTTGAAGGCTTGAAAACGAGGACGTTGAATCCTCTGCAGCAGTGGTACCTTAATTGGGGCCCGGCGTTCCAGGTAGGATGGTATGGTGAATATCCTTCAACATACTGATGATGGAAAAAATCCGGAGAAAACCTGTCGAGATGGCGAATGTCACAGGTTTTCATCCGGTTTTATACATCCCAGGTGGTTGTTTCCAATTTCTTCCATCATCAACAGTATGATGAACGAATAACACCTATCATAATTGGGAATAAAATTCCAGTAATTAAGGTCCAATTATTCTAACTTATCACTAAGCTGAGAATGGAAAATACTTGGGATGAGATTGAATTTTTGAGGAGTGATGAACATCCATAGCATTTCTGTACATTTCTGTTTAAGAAGGTGGAGAAAGCGATTTTGCGCCACCTGACAAAACTGGTGCCCTACGGAAGCTTGTGTTTGGAGATTGCCAAATTGTCAGAATTCGCAAATACTTAATACTTCTTCCAAACCAACTGTCTTCAGCATTATGAATCATAATTTCATAGGATCTTGGACAGACTTCAGCAAAAAATATGCACCTTGGATCTACAATCCACCTTTCAACTAGCGCACAACTTGTTGAAGAGAATTTTCACCTCTTGGTGTCTATGAAAACTTTAAAACTTGGCAAAGAAAAGGTTGACATCTACTGACCGGAAGCTGGTCGAAGATCGGGGCTTGCAGCTTGGAAGTTCAGGTTTGTCAGCAATGATCCCTTTCAACGGAAACCCCTTGGTGACCCCAACTTTCCTCAGAGCCTCGTTTTGCGGTATGTCCTGGATGTGGCGACGTGGAAATTTTGAATTCAAGGCAGAAAACGCAACCGTTGATGGAGTTTGGCTTCAAACTCTATTTGCAAATATTGCCATATCTTGCCGTTCCGCCACAAAAAATTCTTCTGACCGAAAAACAAACAACACAGCTGGAAAGCAATCATACTTCAGAAGCGAGGCTTAACATCGCAAAAAAACCCAACAGTGACACCATCTTCGGATGGAAGATTTTTGGATGGAAAAACCTGTTGAAAATTTTCGTCATCCTGACTGACTACCAACAGCTTCAGAGGTAGTTCCTTAGCGCTTGACAACTGGGCACTGCTTGGATTATCGATGATTATTTCTTCCAACTCTCATCTATATAAAAAATCAACCAGCAGTAGCATCTCACCTTCCCCTAAAAATCAGCAACCATCTTTAAAAAAAAAGAAAGAGGTATCGACTCATCATCCACATCCTCAGCCATCTTAAAAGCCACTTGATTTCGATCCTATTTCAATTTCCTATCATTTCCTACCACTTTCCCAGCCTTTTCCAGTCCACCTCAACCTGTGACCTGTGACCTGTGACCTTCCAGTTCCAGTCCACCCATCCTCGGGAACCCGCTGGGACTGGCCCCGGTGCCGTTGGTTTCGCTGTCGCTTGGAGCCATTCCCGACGTAGGAGCTGCAGCCGTGCTGCAGCACTGCTACTTGGCGACTCGCCCGCTTCGTCTGAAGAAATCCTTGGTACGTCCAACATCCAAACATTCCCTTTTTTGTCAGTGAAGGTTAGCGAACCTGCTAAAGAAAAATGGTTTAAAACAAAAACTGTTTTTTTTAAGAACAACCGGTGCTTTTAAGGTTCTTTTTCTCATGCGAAAAGTTGTCCAGCTAACAAAGCTGATGTAACAAAAACAAAACTACTGCAATTTTAGTGACACGAGTGTTCAAAACAAATACACAATCATTAGAAACAACAAATCGGTCTCAAGGCTTGTGTTGATGTGGGAACAAAACGCATCAAGCCAGCCCTAGTACCTCAACGGAAGGCAATGGCTTGATTGGTGGATCTCTATAACGATCTGCATCAACTACCAGCGCTACCCGTTGGCGATGGTTGAGGGGCTGGTGTTAACCCCAATTCAAGGCATTTCCCAGCTATCCAATCCAGATTTCCAAAAAAAAATCCAACTACATTGGCGGGATGATGGGCGATTTTAGTTTAAATGAAGCAGGACTTTTTGTGAAGCAAAAGTTGCAACCATCAAGAATCTATATAGATTTCTAGGATCATAGCGCAAAGCAACACATGTTGTCAAATGTGATTTGCAGACCTTCGCAGGTCTGGAACTATTCCTGGCATACTCGATACGTCCAGCTCCAAGCGTCTGTTTCGGTGGATGTTCATGCGGAATCTTCGGCAAGCGCGAAAAGGAGATGGCGGCCTGAAAACGTGCAACAGTCGGTGGGCTGTTTCCCAACATGGGAGTGCCATCAGCCATCTATTTGACGACAGAATGACTGAGTCAGCAAGCCGTCGTATAAAATAAAAAGCAGTAGAATCCAAATGGGTTTGTTTTGATGGGGAACCGGCCTTCAAAATAACCGCAGAACATATATATATATTATACGCATGTATATATAATTGACACCCGAATCACCGAATTACTACTGAATTACCAACAAAAATTACCGTGAGAAATCCCATGGGGTCAATCAGGTCACCACTTTGCTCCAATCTATGTAACATATGGAAATATCATGCAAATCATACATAGCATTTCTTGACACATCTTGAATCAGTCGTCACCTTAAGCCTAAAGATGAAATGTATGCCATGTGATTCAAAAATTGCAAAGATATCTCAGGGTTGCTAAGGAGATATTATCACCACCTTCTTGTTATCACAAGTGATTCCCTGCCTTGTTGTCATCATCACCAGTGGAGATATCAGCCTCACCCGCGGAGGTCTCGAGTATATCAGGACCATGAGGCACCTTTCGGCTCAGTCCGTAGTTCTGGGAGAAAGACCCTGGAAAATGATGATGATGATGATGATGATGATGATGATGATGATGATGATGATGATGATGCTAGTAATCATAGTACAAAAATGTTTCAATCATGCATGAATAATCAAAAATCTATCTGCGGTCATGCTTACAATAGCTCAAGGAAATCATGATGATCATTAGAAAATAATCTCTCCATGCTTTTAAAAAAAAACACAAAAATCCGGATGAAACCAGAAAGACCCTCCTATGTCTCAAATGCCTTTCGGGCAATCTGTCACCGGATCCGAACCCCCAAAAAATTTGGCCAGTGCTTGCTGGGAAAGATCCTTTCCAGAAAGCCATGAAGACTTTGAATGGGAAGATTCAAGGAGTGTTTTTGTTTCGTAGACCAACAAGCCGCAATTGACATCCACTGAAATCAACAGAGATCATATTGGCAGATGAGCTTTTAGGTTTTTGTTGTAAGAAAAACCAACATGTTTGACACTTAACCAAGGATCTTTTGAGGAGTGCCTTTAGATCAAAGGTGGTGTTTTTCTCTTCTATTCTGCCATTTGTTCAACTTACGGCTTGACGGCTAGCCCTACTGAAGTGAGGGTCACTGGCGGAGAGCAACCAACACAGGCCCCCGGAGAAACCCCGTACTTGCGAAGACTAAAATGCCTTTTGGGAAGGCCTATTTCCAACCAAACCGCCACTGACCACCACACTGCAATGACATTCTCAGCATAAAAATCAGTGGTCAGAAGCAAAATGTTTCACTCTTTGCGGCAAAATGAAGCAACACTACAACTTTGTGAAGTTGTAGATTGTTACACCACTTCCCAAATTGGATAGGACATTTCATGGACCATTTCAAACCATGAACCAAGAAGTTACGGATTCCTACCTGGAGATCGGGAGCCTATCCTCAAGTCACAACACTTTCACCAATGTTTTGAGACTTCTGGATATAACGATTCTCTAGGAATGCCACCAGTTGCCAAAAACCCACCAGTCTCTTGATGGTGCTACGAATTCAAAAAAAACTCATCGAAAACACGTATCCCATTTCATGAAGATATGAAATATCACCCGTAAAATGCTTTTTCCGGGGGCTACTGGAAAATCCAGTAAATGTTTTTATTGATGATTGAGCTTTGCGGTTTGGCCTATTGAAGGCATATCCCCATCTGCTTCGACTAAGCACCAACATTCCCCACAAACCACAAATCATGAACCACCCTGGAAATGAATTCATGTTTAAATATGAGGTAGTCTTAGCACTAATAACTAATATTTGGAAACAACATGTCGCATGTAATGTAAGAAGAACGGCAAATCTGGGTATTCATATTGACCTTCCAAAGGGGTATCGATTTGTAGATGGGTTGTCTCATGGACCATCTGATGAACCAAAGAAACAGCCTTTTTGGAAAAAAAAACCTTCAGTCAGGAATCCAAGTGACCGGTGCCTGCTGTCTTTTGAACAAAAAAAACAAGGAGATGTTGATGTTTCTCTTTTGTTGAACCTACCCCAATGAAGGGGCAAACCTGGATACCCTAATTGCATCAAATTGCTTCAGCAAACATCCTTAGCTCCCAAAACCACCTCAGGACGTGGACTACGCTCATGTGCGCGTAGTCCACGGTTCCGTCGGCGACTGGAACTGCTGCTGCGAGGACGCCGGGCCTTAGGATTTTTACCAGTCGGGTGCCGGGCCTGTCAAACAAGACAAAACAAGAGGATTTCTTAAGGCCCAAATTTTCAAGGTCCAAATTTTTTCAAAATTTTGAGATGAAAAGTTGGGGATTTTTCAAGGTCCAAATCTTTTTCATGCCAATGAAACATTGAAGGTTTGTTCCTCCCGAAAGTGAACCAAATCCAACGGTTGGCCCGGTAAAAAAAATCTACGTTTGAAGTCTTGTGTTTTTTTGGGGGGATGATTTGGTGTGATGATTTGCTTCCAGGTGAGTTTTTTCAAAAAATTGTGTAGCGGAAAGCGTGGCCGACCTCGCCCGCAATGTACATATTTATTCATTTGTCTAGCGTACAGGTACAGTTTGGATATCTGACCTTCAATTTGAGATCCTTTCAGGAATTATATGGAATGATAATATCAATGATTATATAAGTGCAAGCTGCCGGGATTAATGTTGCTGAACATAGAACATGAACCAACTTCCTTATCTTCCTTGGAAGACCCCAACTCGTGGGCTTTCATAAGCACTTCGAGCATAGATGTCCTGAGGAGGAAATTTTGGAACGGAGGGAAACCTTTTGGCTCCCTTTGGCTTCCTCAAGGACCGGAAGGTGTGGATTTTTATGTTGTTCGAAAGTGATATTTTTTGCACCACCCAAAAAATGTGTACGACTTTTCCACATTCAAGAAATATACACCCCCGAAAACTCAACATAGAACCTGAAAATGATGGTTTGAAAGATGATTTTCCTCTTCCAAGGGGTGTATTCTTAGGTTCCATGTTAATGTTCCGGGGTGTACAGAAAAATAAAACAAAAACTCCTCCGAAAAAAAAAAAAAAACGAAAAACACATCATGAGGTATTCAAAAGCAGATTCAGAAACGGGAGGTTTCTATAAATATCTGTGATCTAAAGTCCAAAGCACGAAGAATGCATGTTTCATGTGACATGAGGATCCTAGCCGCCAAGATGGGTTTCTTTTGTGAGCACCATGTTGGGGCAAAAACATAGGACACTAGTTGTGGAACTATACCGAAACCTTCAAGGTCTTTAGAAAAAAAATACACAAATTGTGCAAAAAAAAACTGAACCTCCCATAAAACCATATGGGGGGTTCCTAAAGATGGTGGTACCTAACAACCATTGGTTTTTCCTACTAAAAATGATCATTTTGGGGTGTGAAATGGGGGTACCACCATTTAAGGAAACACCCATATCATGGCCAACCAAATTTTCTGGCCAACCAAATTCGTCAACCCGGGAGCTCCCCATATTTTTCACCGTCCTCCTCCCTGCCACGCCGCTCGCTGCCAGCACGGCCAGCTCCCCGTTGGCGATCGGGCGCCATGTCCTCGATGAGATCGCCTCATGGGGAGTTCGGAAAATCTCAAGAAGGACCCACACACCCCTTCTCTAGGTGGGTGTTTCCGAAAATAGTGGTACCCCCAAATCATCCATTTTAATAGGGATTTCCATTATAAACCATCCATTTTGGGGTACAACTATTCTTGGAAACACCCAGGTGGTGGTTTTTCACCAACCCCATGGGTGAAAAATCTGCGCAAGGTCAAAATTGGATCATGAAACCCCAATAAATCGGGGTTGAAAATTCCAAAAATCTTTGAGTTGCCACCACCCAGTTACTTGTACAGATAGAAAGAAACACATCCCGGCTCCAAAAGATGAAGTTCAAGATTCAATTCCAAGCAAAAATTTACAGTACAAGCTAATATAACTTCGTTAAGCAAAAAAAACTAAGGGGCTGGAGCCCCCAAAAAATCCACCCAAGTTGAGATGAACTGAGGTATCGTTATTGGTAGATGATTCAGATTATTGGTCATTTACCCTGATTTTCAGCTAGTTTCTACCAAATGCGTTAAGACAATGTGTTCTAATTGTCATTTACCCTTGTCATTGTCTTACAGTGATTCAGATGGTTCGTTTTCCGGGGGACATTGGGGAAACCCCCTGCACTCTCCCCAAAAAATAACTCGTTATCACAATACCCCCCAAAAGATGGAGGGACAATACCAACACCACGAAGTCCAGTCTTCACAGACAATCGAAAGGAGACTTCCAACCAACTATTTCTGACCTATACCTTCAATGATGAAAAAAATATCCCGAAACCATAATCAAATTAATGAAGCTAACTATTCGAAATTGAAAGAGTGGCACATAATTGACCAGAACATCCTTCAAATCGGGGGTTTACAAAAAATCCTACCCGTCTAAGTCCTAAGCTTCCCGGAGTCATCAAACGGACCACAAATCCATCAGCATTTTTTTTTCCAGAACGAGATACGCAACCATGGGGGTGAAGCTACTTCGGCATAATAGTAGTTGACCTTGAGACATAGAAATTGACCATGGCATCACATTTGACTTAGCTGCGCATAGACAGGGTTGTAGGGGTACATCCCTTCATATGGGAAATGGTTGGGTAACCCTAAAACTCTGTCTATGTGCAGCTAAGTAGAACTGGTTAGTGGTTTTTCACCAATCCATGTGCAAAATAGGCTCAATGGGGATCATTTCCAGGTAAATACGTAGATGGAAGTTGATTAACTGATTAACCACCATCTGGTTCACCAACAGGATGTTTTGACCGGTGATTGACCCGGAGAAATCCTGTTGGTCATGCAGATTGGTTCAATCTCGTGGAACAGTCTAACGGTAACGGTTTCTTGAGAGTTTTTTTGTGAAAGGATTCATGAAAATAGGTCAAACAAACACGACTTTCAACCAACCAAATGAGCTTCGTGTTTGGTTCGATGTGTTCTTGTGTGCTTCTTTATTGTGGACGAGCACCAAAGGACTTCTGGAGTTTTTCTGTTCTCCCATGTCCCAAGTTGCCAGTTTTCCCAACAAACCAAGGTACTCCCAAGGGAATGACAACACCCAATGTAATACCACTCAGGATCACCACAATTAAAGTCAGATACAAAGTTCCACCTCGTTGGCAGCGGCGGCTGGTTCAACGTGGGATTCCCGTGGCATGAGGAATCCGAATCTGAATTCATCGCTGTAGTTGTCTGGATTCCGTCTATCTCTTCAACTTGAGGACAAAATGATGGGTTCATCTGCCTTTCTTCAGGCATTGTGGAATTCCTACCCCATCTTACCTTGGAAAAACGACAAAACGGTTGTTTGTTCCATCCAACGTTTCTAACTTACAGTGGAGCTCTGCCGGCTGTGACGATGTATAAAATCGAAAATGTGGGGAGTCTTCATGGTGCAACTGCGGCACCCTTGAAATAGGTCCACTGCAACTTAATGGGAATTTAAAAATTTTGAAAAAAAAACATGTACAAACTATATGGGTGGTGTTGAATGTGCTCTCCAAAATGTGTCATGTTTAATGTTCACCTTTCAAACATCCCGAAAACAGATCCATTACCATCACGACCTTTAAAAGAATGATGTTTAAGACCCCCACAAGTTTTTGACATTCTTCGCAAACCCTGAAGATCCCTTCTATCCGTTTCATCTTTTCTAGTCACCCACAAAGCTCTGACCGCAAATTAGCGCACGCCTGAGATCTCTTTTGCCTTCATCTGCAGCTGAGAGAAACTCCTGGACAACATTTGCATGTGTGGCTGTTGCAGCTGTTATTGCTGTCTGGTGGTTGTTGGTGGTTTGTTGATGGTTTGTTGCAGGTTGGTGGTTGCTGGTTGCTGGTTGCTGGTTGCTGGTTGCTGGTTGCTGGTTGCTGGTTGCTGGTTGCTGGTTGTTTGTTGCTTGTTGCTTGTTGCTTGTTGCTTGTTGCTTGTTGCTTGTTGCTTGTTGCTTGTCGCTTGTCGCTTGTCGCTTGTCGCTTGTCGCTTGTCGCTTGTCGCTTGTCGCTTGTCGCTTGTCGCTTGTCGCTTGTCGCTTGTTGCTTGTTGCTTGTTGCTTGTTGCTTGTTGCTTGTTGCTTGTTGCTTGTTGCTTGTTGCTTGTTGTTGTTGCTTGTTGGTTGTTGTTGTTGTTGTTGTTGTTGTTGTTGTTGGTGGTGGTGGTGGTGGTGGTGGTGGTGTTGCTGTTGCTGCTATCGTTTTCATCGTCCGCTCTTGGATGGTTTCTGGGAGGTCTTCTCACCCACAGACACCTATGTATGAGATACTCATAAAAGGCTCCACCGCCCAATAGTTACTTTCAATATCTCTTAATAGTTTCACTCCTGACAAGCTTATAATGCCTTCAACTACAGATTCGGAAGAAAAGAAACTACACTCCCTGAAACTAACAGCCAATTCGCCCCTGAAAATAGGCCATCCCAAAGGGAAACTATATAGTATTCCAACCATCATTTTTCACGTGCGAACTATTAGTAGCAGGGTAACGGGTAACAGGAAACAAGAAAGTGCTGAGGGTTCCCGTCGCCAGGCTGGGCTATGCCAAGGCTTGGCCCTATGGTGGAAATACGATCAACATGACCAAATCCGTAGACTCTTTGGCACGTCTCCAGTCACATGAGCCACACGCCACATCAATGATCAAAAATCACCCGGAAGATGCAGTTACCAAAAAAAAACATCAAAAACAAATCTTACAACTTTCAAAAACAAATCAAAGGTGTTCTGGTTCTGCCTCTATGGATTACACATTGTACTTATATGCCTCAACTAAACTTTGACAGTATACCACATTGTATGTAAACATAATCCGTATGTCAGATATGATAAATCGTTATAAACTCATATAATTTGACATGTTTTTCATACCAATCACCTTCTTATCTGATACCTGACCACCTTTTTATACCCCTTCCTACTCCAATAATGTCTTTAAAAGACACTTTGACCCAGTCAGTTCTAAGCTTCAGTTCTCGCACAGTGATTCCCAAAACATCATCTCCTGAACTCCAAAGAAGTTGGATGTCGTGAGCGATTCATCATCACCTTCTCCACCTTTGTTGGACCGTTGCATCGCTGGTTTCCCTACGTATGAAACATTTGTGTTGCGAGGTGTGTGAGTGCAGTATTTTGAAAAAGTACTTGGGGAAAACGTTTGCAAACTAGAAAGCATGGTATTGCACGTGGTGATATTGTGGTTCGTTGAAGGTGAGAAAAATTGGGGAGATAATGCCTTTTTGTAATGGATGCTTTTCGCGCTCATTACAGGAAAAGTGGGGCAGGGAATTTTCCCACCTAAGAGAGTGAAGGAGGAGGGACGCGATGCCTTACGGCTACCAACAACCCGAAGCCGTTCAACACTTTGCTCACTCAAAAGATGCCATCCCAAATCTTCCAAAAACTCTTGGCAAAGCCTGAAATTCTTTCGAAGGCTTGTTGGGAGCATTTACCCCAAAACGGACCCACCATTTTGAAACCCTTCTGAACGGCCCATGTTCAAACCCAACCCAAAAAAAACGATGGCCGATGGCCTCATCTCTGTTGCTCAGCTGTGGTGTGAATGAGGCTGTAGCATCAATCGACACCTTTGCTATGTATAGTTTTATCCAAGGGCATGGGTAGATAAAAGTGGCCTACATCAAGGTGGTGATTGCACGTGGAGGAGTAATGTTTACCATTAATAAATCATATAAACCTTACGAATTGAATGGTGATTAGTCGTAACTTACGATAAGTGGGATGATCATCGCTCAAGCACCTGTGTTTCATCCTCCCAAGTCGCAAGTTACAATTGGGGATTCGTTCAAACTACGAAATTCCCGAGATAAATCGACGTTTTCTAACTTCATATCATTTCCAGATAGTTTTGTTTTCTTCCCATCTCCTCATGTAACACTTAAAATACAGTAGTTGCATGATCTTGACATGACTTACTGACCTGATGGGAAAAGGTAAGAGCCAAGAAAACTCCATCTCAAAATCACCTATAAATGACATACTATTGATAGAGAGTTTGAAGGTGCCCCTAATATTTTGGCAATCGCTAACTAGCTCAATCTCCAAGCAATCTTTTGTATGGAAAATCTTCCCGAGATCCCATCGAAAATACCCATATGCTTGGTAGTCCAACAAGCAATGTGTGCAAAATTGCCAATGTGTCCTGTATGTATAAATATCTATATCTATATATATATATACATATATATCCCATTAAAATGATGGACCTTCCAAAATGAGTTGAACTTGGAAAATTGTTGAAGGTTGAATTCGGTTGAAAGTGGCAAATAGTCCTATTACATGACTTCTTAAGGGGCCAAAAATCCTTGTTGACCAGGGATTTTTGTAGACCGATCAATGAATCAATGATCAACGCGCGCCTGCATGGAGGAGCGATGCACCTGGGGATGGAAAAAGATTTCTGAGCTCCAAAAATATGTGGTACCTCAAAGGACCACTGGGTAAACCAAGAATAAAAAACATGTGCAGTTTCTCAAATCATCACTTTTATTTGCTGCTAGCTTCCTATAGATAAAACTATATACAGTAAGTCTTTGCGCCCATCATCATCAATGGCTAGCATCATTTGCCCAGCGCTCTGTGCTGGTTTCAACCCATTTGAAAAAATATTATATCCTCAAATTGGCTCATCTTCCCAAATTTCGGGGAAGATAAATTCCCAAAACATCTTTGAATCAAAATCACCGGAAAAAAAGGCGCTTCCTTTTTTTTCGGCTCTTCCACCAAGTCACATGTTTGGAGGAAGGTTCTTCTTTTCGTAGCACTGGGTTGACCACCGCACCGGGCAGGGGACCCACAACCTCCTGTGGTATCTTGCGATTCGATCAACCTTTCCCACCTTTTCCCATTGGGGGAGAAGGTTATATAACTCCAACTCTTGTAGCTTTGACGTCTATTTTTGATTGAAAAGCGGCCAAACCTGAAAAACTTGTGGGCCTAGGTTCACCAGCCAACATTGGAACATCATATCCCATTGAAAAGATAGAACAAGGATGAAACTTAAAAGCATGAGAGAATTTTGAAGAAGCATAGAAAGCCGCGTGCATTAGATTGGAATGTATCTCCTCCAAGCATTCAAAAATGTCACCACTTTTCGGACTACATACATAGCCTTGGAGATTTCGACTTCTTCAGGTATCACGGTTGTGTTTTACTTACAGACGTCCATGTTTCTAAAGTTGTAATACCTTTATCCCACCATAAGGAAACCAATGTAACCAATGGTCACAAAAATGAATCCTCAAGAATTCTGTCGAATCATTTCTAGTTGGTGGTTTCAACCCACCTGAAAAATATTAGTCAAAATGGGAATCTTCCCCAAGTAGGGATGAAAATAAAAAATGTTTGAAACCACCATCCAGATTTGTAAGGGCACACTTCACCGGCCCACGAGTTGCTGGTGTTTTTTGATTCTATGGAGTTTGAGGCGAGGTCAAAAAAGCGGAAGAAATTCATACATTTTCACTGACCCTCCTACAGAAATCCAGGTGGATTGGAGCAAAAGGCTTCATGATTCTTTGAGTTTTAGGGGACAACAGTCCAACTCGTGGAGTTTCCATCTTGTTGGGTTCCGTGGCGGGTCTTTTGCCACTTGTTCAGATAAATTTTGCATGGATTGAAAGTCAGTGTTCAAAAGCTATGGTTGTCCTTGATGGAACCTTCGTATCTGAAAAGACATGAAAACATGTCATTCCCCTGTCAATTTCCAAGGGTGTTTCTTATAGGATTCCAGGTATGTTCATAAGATAAGCATGGAAAGTCATCCAAAAGGATTTTTGTGCGAAAAAAAATGGTAGAAACCGGTTGCTAATACATCTTACCCAAAACGTCAATATTTTTCTTGTGGTTGTGGACTTTGAAAGTATGAGCTTGGGACATACATAGTAATTATATGTTTATTTATGTACAGTAGACACATGTGTATACGTACATATATATATATATACATGTGTATATATATATATATATCACACATCATGATACAAATATGTATTCAGTATATATAAGGATATATGATATGCAAATGTGAGTGGGCTCATAGAAGAATCCCCCAGGCCCCGTCCTGGACCGGTGTCGTTGGCAGCAAGGCTGTCACCAATGGCAAGGGTCCCAAGAGATGTAGCCACCTTACTTTCTGATAAACGAACATAGCCATGGAAAAACAAGCATTTTGATGATATGTGTCACTTGGATGTTGGAAGTTAGGATCAATGGGTTAGTAAATTGCTTATAACTTATAACCTACTTATAAATGGGGTATGCTGGGATTATAACCCACTGACTAACCTTTTTACCAACTTTCAACAGGACATCCTAGCAGGATTCAGAAAAAAACATGCCACTTTTCCATGGCTAAGTTAGTGTAGCAGACAGATCAACTTGTTGAATCTTTGTCTTGGCGGAGTTGCGGACCAAAATGCTTGGGTACAAATTTCCATAAGGGAAGAAAACCCCATTTTGAGCGCTTAAGGTTGCATCCATACTACTGTTGGATGGCAACCAGAAATCCCAAGGCCAACCACCTGAGAGGATGGGTGCTTAAAACACCAACCGTACATAATGGTAGATTTCAACTACCAACCTCAACTGGTGAAACTTCCATCAACCGTATCTCCAATCAAAGTTGGAGATTTTCCACGGACAAACCATCAACCATATCTCAGTGCCGGACTTCATAGCCCTTCACGGTGCAGACCCGACATGTTTTCGGGTTTGGAGGACGCGTTCCGATGTTTGAAAACACAATGAGACAAGGGCAGAAAAGGACCAAAAGGGAAATGAAATCAATGAAAAGAAGACATGTCATGGATTCTTGATTCTCTTCATCAATGAATTGCAAAATCTGCGTTTTGTTGAGTTGGTTTGGCTTGAAACGTCTTGCCGTGAAAGCCTTGAAATAATGTGTTATATATATACACACAATTCATATCTCATATCTCTTTGATTGCATCAAGGAGGGTAGCAAAGTGATGGCAAGGGAGCAATCAGACTGATGCTTTGACTCGCAATCAGACTGCTTTGCAGTCTGAAGAAGTGAATGGCCTGACAAAATGAGCTGCAAAATTCATCAAAATTTACCAATTGATCATAATACGGGTGATGGTTCAGAAATTCGGCATCCACCAGTTGAGGTTGGTAGTTGATCCCATGATTTACAATGTCTTCCATCAACAGTAGTATTGATGACGTTGGCCAATTTGTTCTAGCGAAACAAAAAGGGAGTTGCATTGTGGACACTTCGAGTATACCAGTCCTTCTGCACCATGTGTGGCGCACAACAAACCGATGGACCTTATGGGGATTGTTTCCAATAAGGTTTGCGTCTGAACTGATGATCGGGAATACCCAGTATATAAACGTAATCAAATCTAATATAAACACACAAAAAAAATGTGTTTCCAAGACATCTCAGAAAATATGTTCATTCCGAAGATTGCAATTCTTGGTTGGACAAAAAAGATTTTTTCACAAAAAAAAAAGTCCAACCTAACGGATCCTCCTTTGCGAAAACCACATGGTATTTCTTTTTTTTGACCTTCCTCGGACCTGAAACACTCAAATTTTCTGTCTGGTGAGACGTGAAACTGGTTGCTTTCTTGGTACTAGGGTTTGGTGAGGGAGTTCAGTTCTCTTCCGTTCCCAAGTGGAACGGTTGAACTAAAAGACAACAACGCACCTGACATGTTGCACCATATTCCAAGTTGACTCTGTAGCAAGCTGCTGAATCTGTTGCTTCTATTCATAGTGATTGATGACTCTCTAGCTCAAAAAAACACCTTCACACTCTTAGTATATAATGGAAGAAGTAGCGCAAGAGTCACTCGACTCCAAACCAGCCAGTCCAAGTTCTCGATCTTTGGCAATAAAAAAGGTTGCTGCTTTGAGCAACCCTGCAGATTATGTGGCTCTTGCCTGCTGAGTTCAGTAATTGAAAACAAAAGCCCACACAAGAAACACTGTCAGTTTATCTCTTTTTACATATTTTTGCCGGAATTCCTTGGCCCCAAAAAGACAACAGAAAAAACAGACAAAAGTTCAAAAAAAGGCATTCAGCAGGAAAGACCTGGTTGGCTCTGTACACAAGGAGCCACCCTGGATTGGATGTTTCGAGGAATCACGTCAGACAGCCCTGCAGAACGGAGATACTGTTGATGGTTCAGAAATCCTGCTAACCAGTTGAGGTTGGTAGTTTATCCCATTATTTATGGTATTTTATACATCCCGGGTGGTTGTTTGGGATTTCCTCCATCACCAGTATTTTAAGTGGAATCTATACCATCTGGTTCCAGGATCAATGGCGATCGCCATGGCCCAACTTCGGTGGATTTAGGATACTTCCGGGCCATGATTTTCACCAAGACGTCGAAATGGGAGTGGCCAGCTAGCCATCGATCCTGGAACCAGGTGGTATATACCTCTAGTACAAAAAAAAAACATAGCTGGAGTTCTCCTCCCAATTTTTGTCTGATCAAAGAAACACATCTGGCCATTTGTATGGATGAATGTTTCACAAGTTTCAGCTCTTCAGCTGTCTGTTAAACGCGGTTTTTCCAGAGACGAAAAACCCACAGGCCAAACCTGGAAGACCCAGCGGTTTGGGCAAACCCATTCTAAAAAAGCCATCAGTGAGCAGGTTCTCAAACCTTAAGATACCGAGTTTACCTGCAGTACCTGCGGTGGGTTTCTGCGTTTCGTATTTTGAGAAACCCCATCGAACTGAACTGCCATTCAGATTTTCGCGTGGAAACCTCATCAAGAATTCACCTTTGGAAGTCCATGGAACCACAACCTGCTCCCATACCGACCCAGGAGCCTTTCCGGCATGGCTAACGTTGAGCCTTTCTGGCAGAGTGACGGAGGCAGGACAGCAAGCAGCCTGAAGGGAGGCACTGTGGAAAGAAGGCCAATGCCATGGGAGGCGCGACGGAAGAAGTCATATCTACCATCGTCATCATCATCATCATCATCATCATCATCATCATCACCATCATCATCATCAACCAGAGCCACCTTGAAATCTTAAATTGCCCTAGATTTCTATCAGCTTTCTGCAAAAAAAATGCAGAGATCCTTGAAAAAGTGACTCACTCCCCTGCGGCCTATCAAGCAACCACCAGCAGTCACCAGGGCAAAAAGTCCAGTCAGTGTTAAGGGGTGGCCACCGACCTGCCCAAGGGGATCATGTTCACAGAGTTCCAACACAACTGCATTGTGGTTTTCCGTTGAGCCATCATAGAGTAAAGATTCAAAATGGAAATCGTATATCTTCATCAAACTTGGATGTGGGTTGAGAATGATGTGAATGAAACATGCTTGAAGCATTTTTGATAGTACCAAACATAGAAAGGAAAACGCTGCTTTCAAAGCTTGGTTCTCTTCCATCCTTTGGGGCTCGCCCTGAAGCAGCAAGTGTTGGCCAAAACCAGCAGGCGCTAAAGTGAGTTTTGAGGTACTGCTGATGGTTCAGAAATCCTGCTAACCAGTTGAGGTTGGTAGTTTATCCCATTATTTACAGGGGTTTTCGCACCATCCCAGGTGGTGCAGGATGTCTTCCTTCAACAGTATCTTTATTGGATTGCTGCTCTTTTCAAATGAAGACGCCGTGTGAAACACCTGATGCTCTGTGCTCAAGGTTTGGGCAGTTTTTGAGTGGCATCACAACAGCATGTTTACGTGTGTGAACGTTACAAGTGCCTTCGTGCCTTCTCGCCATTTGCCAAAAACCTGACGACTCCTTTACCAAAATCATTTGTCTATGGATACTTCCAACACATGAAAACTGCAAGGTTTTTGTTGGGGGGTCACAACGTTATCCTCAATCTTAGATTGGTAGTCTCCCCCCAAAAAAAAGCATCCACCATTTCGGTCGATTTTCGCAGCCCCCGTCAAACCTGTGGAAGAAGCTGTGCCCATGGTAGAACGCCTCGGTCGAAACACAAAGACCTCTGAAGGCTGCGGAGGATCATCCTGTTTTGAAGACACAAATTTTGGTCTATTGAAACATGACCTGAAAATCTCGAATCATCTAAGAATCATGAGCTTTGCCGTCCTTGCAGATGAGATATCTAGTATTATGTAAAAATTTCCCACATCAATTTTGGAGTCCAAAGCATATCTCAAAAAACAAAAACGTTACTACAGTTGATGGTTCAGAAATCCGGCAAACCACCACCTTTTGGATGGTGCAATTCACCTTGTAAATACTGGTAGATTTCAACTACCCACCTCAACTGGTGCAGGATTTCAACCATCAGCCGTATGTTTTAGGTCTACCGTCACCACCAGGATTCTTCCATTGTTTGTAGGGAATCCCTAGCCTATAAGTCTTCATTTGTGACTGGAATCCTGGGTGGGGGGTAGTTCCAAGGTATGTTGAT
>DF241859.1:0-12500 GCA_000507305.1 Breviolum minutum Mf 1.05b.01 | reverse complement strand
TACCAAATGGAAAGAGTTCCCAAAAAACAAAAACACCCAAGATATGGCGAAGTCTTCAACAAAACCAGTAACAAGTAACTTGAGGTCGTTGAATTGTGACGCTTACATTGGGAAACGGCTATCATGACGCCCATTTACAGTCAGCTGTTTTGCTTCCATCATCTACAGTCAGGTGCTCACCATTGACTTCAATAGATATATAAGGTGTTAGGGGTTTTAACCGCATTAACAGAAAGTGCTTGTCAATTTGGATGATCTCCCCGGGAAATTGAGAAAATCAAAAAAACTGAAACAACCACCTAGAGAATGTAAATGAGGTCTGTCAATTGCACCGCAGTAGCATCTTCTAATTACACGACTTCTACTCGCTCAGCAAATTGGGGACATTTCCTTGAAGAATGCCAACTGGATGTTACCCAAGTCAAGAAACTATCCAAATGGTTTCTTGTAAACTACACTACGGCACTGGACAAGCCGGATGTTCCATGTGGAAAGACATCTTCCATTGGCTTTATCTTCCCAAGGCCCAATTGTTTGTCGGTTCAGAATGTGTTCCAAAAAACCGAAAACCAAGACTCTCGGAGCAGAAAAAGTCATCACCCTCCCAACAAAATACCCATTCACAATGAGTGAATTGGTGTTTTTTTCAACAATTCAACACCTTTGAGTCTCGATTTGTTTTTGGAATTTATCTATTCCTCAAAGGACAAAATGCAGTATTTAAGAAACATCTAAAAGATACAGTACTCTATGTTCATCTAACATGCTTTGATACAGATGCGGAACCAACGTACCTTTGGGAATGGTGATTGCGAGCCAAGGGACCAAAGGCTAAACAAAAGCTTCCCAGTATTGGTACCGCCAAGTGTGCAGGGATGGCCTAGCCATGGCCATTGGGGGTGAACAAAGAATGGCCTTGCATACCCTATGTAAATATAAATATATGCAAACAAACAAATACCTGTATATGTATACATACAGGATTATATATGTACGTTGATGTACATTCAACCTGACTGTCATCCTTAACAACCCCTAATCCAAAGATCTCACGAAGAAGCGCATCGCTTAGCACCTGGACCCAAAGAGCAAAAAATTGAAGCTCCTCAAGGGGTTGAAGGATGAGATGGTCGTGATGATGATGATGATGATGATGATGATGATGATGATGATGATGATGATGATGCCATAGTAGTTTTACTTGTATGTTCTCATCTTCCACGTGGTCTCCCAAGCAGCTCAAAATGAAATGCTCGAACGGGAATATCTTCCGCAAGCCAAAATGCGAAACCACTAATGTCAAAATCTGAATCTGTGTCAAAGTAATATTTAAAAAAAAACTCGGTACCAATGAACCAATATGTAGCCTTCAAACCTATCATTTTTTTAGGTCAAATTGGCAGTTTTGAGTGTTTCACCTGGGGATTTGGTGGTAACTTGGACCCCAAAGTTCACGCTCCTTGGAAAAAAGGATCCCAAAGATCCAAATTGCCAGCAAAATGGCAAAGCCAAAGACCTTCCAAACAAACAGACAGTGAATCAGATGCACTCCAAAATTTAGTTGGGAAACCTTCTGAAGAAACGCATGGGGAATCGACCAAGAAAACAAGTCGTGAAGTTCAAAGTCCTTTTTGTTTTCAAATTCTGACAAAACTCGGTATGCTGCTCCGAGGAGCACAGCTTTTCAACTGTGGATCTTTGGTTTGGACTCTGCCACACGTTGCTGTGCATTGCTTTGCTATTCACCAAGCTCCAAGATACTGAACTTTTGAAAAGATTCGAGGCAGTAAAGTCAGAGGTCAGTAAATTTGAGAAATTGAGAGACCGCTCTTGTAAGAGTTCAATGGAAAAACAACACACATTACTTACTGTAGATAGAATCATGAATCATTCGACCTTTATTGTTTTAGCCATGCCAAAAACCAGTTACGTTCGTTCGTCTGAAATAACAAAATGCCAAAATTAGTTTTAAGTCCATCTCTTCAAAAAAATAAGAATACACCCTTGAAAATTAACATGGAACGTAAAAAATCACCCAATTGAAAAGGAAAATCATCCTTCCAGACCTCTATTTTTTGGGTTCCACGATAATTTGCCAGGGTGTAAAAGCCACTGCTCCGGGTGAGGTCAATTCCCTTACAGTTTCACTTGGGACCTGATATAATCATTTCAATCAATTATCACAAAGGAATGGCAAATATCTTTCCGCCATCTGGAAGAATCAACCAATAGCAATCTCAAAGAATCAACCAACCAACCATTCAGTATTTGTTCCACTATTTTGTTGAAGGCCATTTTGGGAGGGTTTCGCAAAAATAACGCATTTTTTGGGTCGTTTTGGGTCGTGTTTGAGATCTTTTTTGGGTCCCTAAATCTGGTTGGAGTCTCCCACAATTTCCCAGCCCCAACCCCAGGCAGCCCTGCCCAACTTGACCAAATATCCATGCAAAGAGACAAGAAAGCGTCCAAACAACCTCAGGGTCAGCATCAATTGCACCGTAGTGAAAGGCGGCGCTTGGTGGAAGGCAACAGGCTTCCACCCCCCCCCGAAAAGGTGGTGCTTGGTGGCGAAGTTCAAAGGGGCCATGATAAACCAAGACTAATGTGAGTGGCGATCGCTATCGATCCTGGAACCAGGTGGTATACTTTCAAGAAACGTGTCCCGCGTTTCAATGTGAAAGCTCACATTAAGGCAGAATCCAAGTAGTCAAAGAGAGATAAAGAGTCAATGCCTTCAAGCTGAAATCCCGGAAAGAAATGCCTTCAAAGTTTGGAATATACTACTTATTATATAGACAGTATGATATGTGTATTATATGTCTATTATATGTATATCATACAGGTTTACATATGTGTGTTTCTGTTTTGTATGTAGTGATATCGTTTCCCTTGCGTGCAAAAAATGAACCAAAAACAACCATCAACCAACCAACCAACCAACTCCCAGTTTTTTTTTCGCGGACCTTTGTAGTGGCCATTTCGTCTCCGAGTGCAGAGCCTTCCCCCGATGATGCTAGGAGTCAAAGTTTTCCCCCGTTTTCAACAGCTCTCGACCGTTGAGGTTTCTTCCGAACTTGTTGCTTTATATTTCACCTGACTCATTTGAAGATATTTAAAGATTCAAGACTTGAAGAACCTGGGATTTGGAAAAAAATGTTCATGAAGATATATGAATTAATTGCCAATAGCAATAAGCGCTTTCCAAACCTTGAGCATCTAAGTGATACACTCCCTGAAACTAACAGTTCGCACCTGCCAGCAAGCCATCCCGAAAGGAAACGACCGTCTTCCAACCATCCATTTTCAGGTGTAAACTCGCTGTTTAGTTTCCGGGAGGTATATCCTATCAACAGGTGATTCACCGTGAAAAAAAGTTCCCAGTTATATACCTCGCAGTTACTATCC
The DNA here is from genome assembly GCA_000507305.1 of Breviolum minutum Mf 1.05b.01. NCBI lineage: Eukaryota > Dinophyceae > Suessiales > Symbiodiniaceae > Breviolum > Breviolum minutum. The sequence continues at coordinate 9,095 of DF241859.1, read as the reverse complement.
CCTATTATAAAAAACCCAATGATTTATGGTAATCCCCAACAAATACTCTTTTTTTGCATCCCTTTTTTTGCTCCGAAAAAAACCCATCTTGAACTTTGGTGTCTTTTCAACCCGTCTGACCTTCCAGAGCTCATTGCCAACTCAAAAGCAGCGAAGGTCAAAGAGATGATGAAGAGATCCGTGACCTGAAAGATGTAATACCTAGAACCCAAATGACCCTTGTTTTGATTGGAAAAGGCCTTGTTTTGGGGGGTTGACCTTCAAAAATAGGGATCATTTGACTTCTAGGTATATATATATATATATATATATATATATATCTGTTGGTGGTTACTACCTACTTAGTAAATAATAGCTCGTACTAAAGTAGGTAGGACTACTTCTACCTAAGTAAGGGTAGGTAAAAGTAAAAATTAAGTTAGNTACGTTTTGTTAGTTAGGTAAAGGGTACCGTTACGTTTTGGGGGGTTTTGGGTACCGTTACCTAAAATAAGGAGTACTATTGTACTTACTAGTATATATATATATATATATATATATATATATCTGGTTGGTGGTTTCAACCCCATTTGAAAAATATGCTCGTCAAAATGGGAGCATTTCCTCAAATAGGGGTGAAAATAAAAAATGTTTGAGTTGCCACCACCTAGTATATATATATATATACATCACTGAAAACTAATATGACAACGGAAAGTCACCATTTTTGTATAGGAGATACATTTTCATTCATGGTTGGTTTTCCAGCCAGTCATGTTAGTTTTTCTGGGGTGTATATATGCACACACCCTCCTAGGAACGAACATATCCCGACCGATTCGGTATGTTTGAATTGATGCTTCTGGAAGAGGATCCTTTCCTTTTGGGGCAAACGGCCTATGTTCAGGTGCGAACTGCGAGTTCTTGGGGGTGTATCCCAGATTCCAACAACTTGAATTGTGGGAAGTGGGGATGTCCGGAAGATGTCTTATTCGAAACAGGCAAAACTAAAAATGAAGAGATTGCTGTGTGACTGGCATCCTGCGACAGGGATCCCACTCAATTTACTGCTTTCAACACTCAACAAAACTTTGCGGATGTGCAAAACACTCCTATTCTTCATCCTGTTCATGAAAAAGTTGTCAACTCATCTTATCCACCGATATGGGTGTTTCCAATAATAGGAGTACCCCAAAATGGATGGGTTTGTAATGGAAAACCCTATTAAACATGGATGATTTGGGGGGACAACCCACTATTTTCGGAAACATCCATATCAAAAACAAATATGAAACAGGAAGAAATTCACCGGGACCGAGGTCGCTGCCACCGGCTGAAGCCAATACAGCAAGGATTGCCTTAGCGCCGTTTTGTCTGCAGTTTTTCTGTTACCCTTTGTAAGCTCTGAAGGAACCAGTTTGCAGCTGGCAAATATGAGGCTGCGGCCATACCTTGTTAGTAGCCACTGACACAAAGTGCCTCGGTTGGAACAAAGTCTTTTTTTTAAACAAAATGTTCAAAGAAAAAACTGTTTGATTTCATCTTCATCAGTTAGACTTAGTAACTTAGTAGCTGGATTCTGGATTCTAACTATCCTTATAGGAAATACATATGTATATATATATATACATATGCGTATTATATCATATCATATCATATTCAACCCCATAAAGGGCCTTTCGAATCCCATCAGACCACTTCTTGAGGCCGCCCTGCCCAAAGGATAACGGCGCTGGAGCCGCTGATAGGTGAAGAGGCCTCAGCCGTTCCGTGCGATCCGTAGTCTGGGGCGTTGCTTAGGTGGACCAACTCACCTTTTTGAACGAAAAGAAGTTCAGTTATTATATGTACATGATAAGTTATTTATGCATCTACATAAGTATATAATATTTATATATATGTATATTCATACATACTAGCTGATATTTTGAAGTGAAGTGTCCCAAGTTTGGTTCAAAAGAGCATTGGAAACAACCTTTTTTGATCTCCAAATGGAAAGGACTTCCTTCGTCTTCCTGCCATTGGTAGAGAAGCTCCCAGGAACCCATCTGGTGAAAAGGAGAATCAAAAATGGTGGTGGTCTTAAAACGCTCAAGGGCGAACCAGGAAACATCGATTTTGAATTGCTATATTTATCTATGAGTATATGTAACTTATATATCTAAGAAAAACGCCCTGAAGCATAATTGTGTCCATTTGTTGAAAGTAATGGACAGCTTCGATGACTTTTTGAGCTAAGCAATCGTTGAATTCCTGACATCCTCATCCAAAGCCTCGTACTGTGCCTGTTTGCTGCCATCAAAGGGACTAATTGTGCACGTGCCCTTATGTACCCCATGGTATTCATATTGTGTTCTCTACAAAATTCTTGGAGATTATAAGCCATAAATACCCACTATATATATTATACATATAGGGATTTCCCATGTGGGGTAGGTTTTTGTAGGGGTTTCCACCAACTTATTCCCTCAAGTCACAGGGAAACCCTTCCGCCCTTCTAAGAGTCCCAACGGCACGGTCGTTGTCAAAGTGTTGGGCTTGAAGGCCAAACCTGTTGGGTGTTTTTTTTTCGAAACAATCACTCACCGTTTCCCCAACATATATACTGATGGAAGAAATCCCAAACAACCACCTGGGATGTATAAAAGCTTGTAAATAGTGGGATAAACTACATACGAGTATCAACTGGTGCAGGATTTCTTCCATCAACAGTAGGATTCACGTTTCAATTCTATGGACTTCCATGGACTTCCCATATAAACAGTACTACATAAAACCCACACCAACCCGTTTCCAATTTACCGTAACAATTTTTTGTCACGCAGAAAATGACGAAAAACATCCGTGGGTTCCACGAAATTCGCCATTCTTTGAAGCTCCCTTTTTCCGGCAAAAAGCTTTCGCAGTAGATAGGAAAAATCCCATCCCAATCCGGAAAATCCGCCCGTGGAGCCATCCAAAAATCCCAAAATGCCACCAAATCACCATTGAAAATCACCACCGTTCTGAATGGAAAATGGTGGGATTTTTCACGTCGGCTACTGTTGATGATGGCCACCAGAAATCCCAAGGCCAACCAACCACCTTGTCACCTTTTGAATGGTGCTAAAACTTAAAAAAACAACTTGATAAATAAATGGTAGATTTCAAAAAAAAAAAAGCAACCTCAACTGGTGAGTTTGCCGGATTTCAACCATCCCGGGCCTTTGACCACCTCAATGGCTCCTTCTCGAGCCGCATCAGTTGCCTCCTGGAGGGACTTGACTGGCTATTTGCGCATATATGTGGTATGGAAAGTCACTGTTTTTTGTATAGGAGATTAGGAGATTTTTACATCTTCATTTATGGTTAGTTTGTTCAATTTGTCATGGCCTAGTTTTTTGGGGATAGCCGAATTACTTGCTATGGACCTTTTTAAGGCGAATCTGGAGCCTCCGGAAGCCATCAAAAGAGTGGTGTTCTTGGAAGAAACACCTTTGGGGTTGGTGGTTTTTTTCCAAAAAAAAATACCATACCTTTCAAAAAGGTTCACTTTCTTCAACATGTTTCAACACCAAAAAAAACAAGCTCCCAGGAGTTTTTTGGTGGGAGAAAGCTCTAAAAACCCCAAGCACTTTAGAGTCCCAAATCCAATAAAATCGGAAAGTTCCGACCTTGACTTCTTTGTCCGCCGATTTCTCGCCCTCTCTCAATAGCTTGCCAGCCTATGGAAGAAAAGATGTGGCAACAGACACAGGGGACAAAAATGGAACATGGTACATGTTACGCCTTCAATTTGTGGATTTTGGTTGAAAGTGTATTTTGACTTTCTGATTGTGGTGGACCATGCTGTGATATGCGTAGTAATATATTTATGTATAATGTATGTATATATATTATATACATATATCACCTTTGGCAAAGGCTAAATGTTCCTTCCCAGCAGGGGCTGGTTATTGGAGGGATAAGCCACATCCAACATCTCAAAGCCTGCCTTTTTCGTGATGTTCGGAAGGGCCTTCACGGCCTGCATGGCGGCAAATGTTTTTAAAACGAGCCAAAGGCTGCTTGCAATTTGAACCATCATTCAGGGCGGCTGCTCACCACATCCAACATCTCAAAGCCTGCCTTTTTCGTGAGGTTTGGCAGGGCCTTCACAGCCTGCATGGCGGCAGATGTTTTTGTTTTTACGAGCCCAAAACTGCTTGCAATTTGAACCATCATGCAGGGCTGCTTCTTACCACATCCAACATCTGAAAGCCTGCCTTTTTCGTGAGGTTTGGAAGGGCCTTCACGGCCTGCATGGCGGCAGATGTTTTTGTTTTTAACGAGCCAAAAACTGCTTGCAATTAAGCCATCATTCAGCGCGGCTTCTCAAAATAAACAACCACTTTCAGTTACAAAATAACACACATTTATCTTTCGAAAAATGATTTTTGCTTCCCCCAAACAGCTACTTAGAGATGCCCCTAGACTTTCGATGTCGTCCCCTTCACCCTCAAAATCTCAACCTATTTAAGTGATTGAAAAAACTCATCGATGTCATTAGCTTTCAAAAAAAAAAAGCTGAAGGAGTTTGAGAAAAAAACTTAACCACTTTTAAAAAAAAAGGGGGTGGAGGGGCAATCCAGCAAACTAACATGGCTGGCTAGAAATCCACCTTTTCCAATAGGAAATACATCTTCAAATGGTGGATTTCCCATTGCTATGTTAATTTACCAGAGGGTATGAGTTGTGGGTTTTTTGTTTTCGCTTTGCCGAGTTTTCAAAAAGTATCTGCGCCTTGATTCCATCCTTTTCGATATCTCCCACGACCTGCCAAGGCTTTTTTTCAGCCCAATCATGAAGCTTGGAACACCAATTCCATTTCCAAAAAAATTGACTGCAAAGAATGCTTTAGGGTTGAAACATTTCAATGATCTAGATATTTTAAAACTATAAATTGTTTTTTGTTCTTTTCACTGTGAGTTACATCCCCTAAAATGTGTTGTTTCGACCCTGCTTCTTTCAAAATCTTCCCCAAAAATAACCCTTTCGGTCTCATAGAAAATCCATCCCATCAAATCATGTGAAACACAAATGTTCAACCCGGAAAGTTTCTCACACTCCAATGATTTTTGAAGAAATCCAAAGCAGGATTTCAACCATTTGAGATGGAGAACCAAGAAGTTCCAGGGAATTTATATATTTGCTTTTCACAACACATCTGAGGAAAAGTATTTACTTGGATTTTATTTTTGAATCTTTATGGTGATTCTATAGCACTATTATAAGATTTTCCCCAGAATTTCTTGGAGCATTGGAGCTGACAATGACAACAAACGGCGGGCTGAATTTTCTCCGAAGATGGAAAGGTTCCTGGGTCCAAACTCCAATCAGGTAGGGCAATATATACACCTGGGGGAAAGGAGAACATCCACCGAGAAAATGGACCAAGGAGTTTGAGTGGACCCACAATCCAAAGGTTACGAGTAAACTCTAAAAAAACGACCGGTTGAAACTTTGGTTCAGTAATACTGCTGATTTATATATGAATATAAATGTAATATATGTATATGCTCACCGGCCTCCCGAGGCCCTACATTTTTGTACAAATCTTCCTGGGACTAGCACAGATCGTAAAGACAATAAGCATCAAACATCACTAGCATCTCATCAAAAACAATGCAAGGCTGCTGGATATGGGTGTTTCTGTAAATAGTGGTACCCCCAAATCATCCATTTTAATAGGGTTTTCCATTATAAACCATCCATTTTGGGGTACCCCTATTTTTGGAAACACCCATATAGCTCACCGGCCATCTTTCATCATTATAGGTTTACGCCTGGTTTCCCTATCTTTTCCTTGCCTCGTTGCCCTCCTCGGCGATGGTCTGCACCTCCTTCTCAGCACTGTCCACCTCGGAGATGTGAGAACCCTCCAGGGAACCTTGGGAAGTTGGGAAAATCATCGACTCAAACATACTGAATCGGCGATTCAATATCTTAGTTCCCAGGGGCCCCCCGGAAAATTTTCCGCGAAAAAAGATTTACATCAAAAAAAAAACAGCTCCAATTAGGGCCCCAAAAATATCCTGACGTTCTTTACTTCAGTCAGATTTCCATGACATACCCAATGAAAAAGTCATAAGTAGATCACAATCCCATCATCAAAGAGTCGTGATCACCAACCTAGCACCCCATCGCAACACAGCAATGGAAAATCCACCATTTAAAGATCTATTTCCTATTGGGAAAAGGTGGATTTCCAGCCAGCCATGTTAGTTACAACCCGCGCGTTTGCACCACTTTTTTGTCGAATCGAATCGATGGGAAGATTCGTTGGCCTGGCTGAGTTGGCCAGGAAGGACCGACAAACACCGCTGTGCTTGTGGCAACTTCCCCAAAAACTTGATGTCGGGTCAGCAGTTTGATGGCAAGACTGGCATCGTGTTGAGTCTGAAAATTGATCAAAAACTTATGAATCTTAAGTGTTATGCGTCTGTGGTTTTACATTGTCACATGTGAAAAGGTTGGTTTTCGATAAGGATCTAAGATGATCAAAAGAGGTTAGAGAGATCAAAGTACGAAAAGTCATCACTGCCCATCTGAAAATTTGCTGTGGTACTAGAATTTATGGACTACAAATGATAATTGATGGACTATAAGAATAAAAACTACAATTCTAGACCCGTTGCGATTGTCATTGCTAAACTCCTAATATACCACAATCCCTGCCTAAAACAGGTGGATTCCCGCAATATCTTATTCTCTTTTCTTTTTGAAGAAGGCAACGTTCCCTTTAAAAGACTACCAAAAACCAACAAAAACCAACAACAAAAACCCAGCAGTGAAAAGAAGTGGAGTCTCAACTCATCAGCGGAAAATCACCTCCAAAAATTCAGCTGGGCTTCGGGCCTTCGGAACTCGCTTCGGCTTCGTTCCCTTCGTACATCGTCACACTGCAGCGATGAAACGCCCCGCGCAGAAGCGAGGCCGCCGACACCTGTGCAACACGTAGGGATTTTTGGAGCTTGGAGCAGAATGGTGAGGGGGAAGAAACAGGGATAGAAATACACAAAAAATTCCTCTGTTATAAGGAATATATAATTGTGTAAAATATTTATGTATGATGTTCTGATAGATGTATATAATATCTCTATCTAGATAATATGTGATATATGTATAATATATTCAAAACAGCTAAGTCACAAGTCGTTCAGTCTTATGGGATTCGTATAACCCTAAGAAACATCTCTATTTTTAAGAGGCGTCTCAAAGGCCATGCCAACCGACAAAACACAGCTGGATCCCTCTATTCCCCTGGATCCCCTTTCGACTTGCGACAGGTTTGGAGATGTTTTCCCCAGTTAAAAAACCAGTGTTCTCACAGTCCCCATATTATTCTTACATAAATCCATATAAATCCCCCCAAAAAAACCGGAGGGTAGTATGAGTTGTCTGTGTATACCTTATACAAATCCACCCAACCCAAAGAGTTATTCAACTGTTTCGTTAGCTCTATCATTTTGTTGGAAAAAACGGGATGGCCTCCTCATCGTGGTCTCGAGAAGCTCTTGGTACGTCATCTTTTTGTTCCTGAGGTTCAAGGTGATCGGAAAGAATACACCCCTGAAAACTAACATGTCCCCTGAAAATCAATGGTTGGAAGATGTATTTCCTATTGAAATGGTCCCTTTTTGGGGGACATGTTAATTTTCAGGGGTGTAAGATTTCCTCTACCCAACTAAGGGTTGAGAATGCACCTTTTTTTGTTTGAATAGCAGTCATCAATGGTTGGCGGCCAAGAAGGGGAAAACCACTACGAACAGGATCTCTACTAGAGATCCCCCTAAATATCCTAAAGTAGTATCAACTACCAACCTTAACCAACCAACACTTGATTGAGGGAACAAAGAACTTCACGATGAATAAATACTATCAGTACAAAAATATCATGGGATTCTCACGGTCAACGATTGTAGAATATCATAAATCACATGTGTTATTGCTGAAAACATCTAGATATCAACCCAATTGTGGGAGTGTGCAATCTCATTTATGAAAACTGATGAGGGTGCACTGTTGTGCTCATTGATCTCCAGTGAGCATAGGCAAAGAAATTTTTAGAACACATAATGCACACATTGCGTGCGTACAAGCAAAAAAAAACACTATGCTATACTTCGTCTTTCACCCCAGGGCAGCCACAACATGCTTGTCTCTCTTTTCCCTAGGGAAAGCAAACGCTACTGACGCAAAAACAACTGGTGAAACATGGATATGCAGGGAGTTTTATCACTTCGCTCAAGCCTCATGTTTTCTGCATGTCTCAAAGTTGCCTTTTTCAAGCATTCCAAAGAAACAATGAAAAGAAACAATCCCAAGGATTCAAACTCCTTGCATCACACTCACACCTTCATCACACCATGTGCTATGGTGTGGTGAGTGGTGTGGCTTTGTTTCATCCGGGATCTTGCAACCTCAGGTTGGCAACCAGAAATCCGAAACGAAACGCCATCGTGGATTCTATGAAATACCGTTGATGGCAACGTTCACCAGTTGAGGTGGGTAGTTGAAATCTACCATTATTTACGGTTGGTGTTTTAGCACCATCCAAAAGGTGGTTAGCCAGATCTTTTCCATCAACAGTCTCATTTCTAGTAAAAATGAATCCTGGATCTTTATTTGACTCACAACTGTTTGTGCTTTGAATCCTTAAACCCCCCCGATCATGAATGACCATTCGATTGATTCGATGGGAGGAAGTATCTCTGGGAACTCCCCCAGAGAGTTGAAGTTTCAGAAAAACCCGAAAAACCCGAGATGTTCCGATTGAAGATACTGTTTAAACGGGCATGTGTTTTGAAGATTTTTCAAAAGCCTCCAAACTAATTGGAAGTTTTATGCAAGGCTTTGAAAAAATTCCCCACAGAAAATACCACGACTCAAAACCCTGAAAGTTTCCCACAAGTCCAGGAGAATCGAATCGAACTTCAAATAGTCAGGTGGTCTTTACAAGAAATTGTTCAATAGCTGGAATTCTTAGATCCAAGTCTACTGTCTGAATAGTGAGGTTTATTTTAAAAAACAACACTGAATAGTCAACCGTTCACAGGAAAAGAGTAGAACTAACTTATCAAAGGAAGTTTGGATGA
>DF241858.1:30566-68855 GCA_000507305.1 Breviolum minutum Mf 1.05b.01 | reverse complement strand
TACATTTTTTCACCGGGCAAAAGCCGTACCCAACGGTTTGGAAGCGACAAAAATGTAGGGATCTGTGAAACAACAAGTAGACAACATATGAAAAACATACCAATTGTCCAAAGTCTCAAAACTTCCAACTTCCACACAATTAACCCAACCAACCCTTGTCTCAAACAACTCTCAAGCTGGGATTCAGTCAAGGTAAGTGGAAATTTTCACAGGGCATTGAGGTTTCTGCATGATGTGCCACAAGCCCGGCAGAAGAGCTATTTCCTTCTGCCTTGACGCAGCATGGATTTGATGAGCCTACTCATCCTCCTTCACAGAGTGAGATCTTAGCTGTTCCAATTTCACATTTTCATGAGCTTATATCAACATCAGCAGGACAGAAGAACAGCTAAATCATCTCTGCACGCCTCTAAGTGAAGCCTTGCGGCTGCATGAAGCATTTGAAGGCCTTACGCCAAATCATCCAAAAACGTGGTGGCGTGGGGTTGGAATTGCAGTTCCCATCAAATTGTTGGCTACCTCCAAGTGGATGGTTGCTCTTCATATTTGCCATCAATAAAACTGATAAATTGGGATGATCTTTTCCATCATTTCAAGGGAAACATGTTGGAGCTTCCAGTCTGAGTTTCAGTCGGAGGCGAAATTCACCAAGGGGTGATGTGCGGACAAACTTCAGCAGTTCATCCACCAATGCGCGAGGAAGCAAATCCTGGATGTAGGTAGTAGGAAAGATGCCAATCTGCAACTGTCCAATTCGTTAATTATTTGTCGTTTTGCATCCAGTTCATCCAAAGCTCTTAGAACTGCAACTTCGGTATCCAACTCCAATTTTTTTTGCTGCATATTGTGAAGCCTCAGAGAGCAGGCCAATCAAGTGTAGCCACCATTTGGCACCATGACGTTCCCAGTGTTGTTCTCTAATCTGTCGAAGACCTGCCAAAGTGCCATCCAGAAATTGGCACCAAATCAATGGAGAATCCATCAGGAAATCTGCCATATCTTCACTTCAACAAGACTCACGGCTGTCGTCCATGAAGAAGTGCCTTTCCATTCAAGAAGCTGTCGTTCACGTAAGCTGACCACCAGTGCCTGCAACGAAAAGTCGGTTTTTGGTGCTGCGAATCCCAGGAATCCACCGTGCTTTTACAGCTGCCTTAAGAGGTTGGAGCTGAGATTGAAGGGAGACATGCCGGGCTGCGGCCTCTTCCCAAACCTGGCTAGCAATCCGACAGAATTCCCATACTGTTGATGGCTGAAATCCCCAGTTGATAGGTAGTTTATCCCATTATTTACATGGTTTTATACATCCCAGGTGGTGCAGGATTTCTTCCATCAACCGTCTATTTGTATCAAATGCATACACCAATCTTTTTGACCGTTGACATCTAAGAAAGCAGCTGTGGCTCGCCCAAGAAGAAGTTCCAGCATCGTAACGACTGTCATGGGAGTTGTCCTGAAGTTCAAACGCCCGTTTAGAGAGGGGTAAACCATCTGAGTCAATCCGAGGCCCATGCTGTAGGAGGTTCAGACCCATCATCTTCTCGACCAAACCTCATTGAAATCAGCCAGACGTTAGCTGGATTGCTTTCCTTTCTTGTTTTGGGAGTTTCTTTGGAATCATCACTTCTACAACCTCAAGAAGAAAATCAGGTCAAACTAGCTTTCCAGTCTGTCAATGCCATCCATTGCCAAAAAAAACAAGCTCCAGGACAGCCAGCCTTCAATAGCAAGAAGCGATGGATGTTCTTCAAATTGTTCCTGAGCATGGCCATTCAAACTCGCTTCATGTAAAGTTGTTCATTAATATGTGATCATCTATGAATTTAGAAAAAGTCAATATAGACTATACACTGTATACATCATAGACTCATACATACACTTCAAACGTTGCATGTATCTGCTCAACCAACCCCGAGATCGTAACCAAGAGTTCTCGCACTCGAGCGAGAAGTGCCGACAAGGGTGCCTGTGCCAGTGCACACCTACAAGCCTTTGAGCTTAACCATCTAAGATTTCTCTGCTTGTCAATGCCTTGGTCTATGCCACATCTGCTTCATGCATGCATCTTTTAGGCCACAGTTTTCTCATCTCATTTCAGACTGGTCACTGCAAGCTGCAAGAGAATAGCTGGACCTTAGATGCTTCCATCACACATCCAATAAATCTGAGTCCCTCAACCCAGCAACATCATCATCTGTCTATGTGCCTCTATGTGAATACGGTTGGATTCATGTAGTCTTAAGCTTCCCACTGCTCTCGGAATAGAAAGCGCAAGCTGCGGAACTATGCAAGCCTCGTGGCTGCTGAGTGCCAGCAATGTGGAAGTGCGTTGGGAAGAACTGAACTCGAAGGGAAATGGTCATCTGAGTCATGCGTGTGTAAAAATCGACGTGGTGCCAGACCTTTGAAAAAAACACTCACGCACACACACCAAGGCTTTACAAATCGTTACCAAAGAATCGCAACGATATACTAACTATGCATCCAACTTTTGCGAGCTTCGGCTGCGGTGCGCTTCTTTCCAATGCTATCCTGTCATGGAAATTCGAAAGGAAGCATGCCTCGTACCATTTTTTGCTGTGATTTTCTTGCTTGAAGAGTTTATGATCCCAATCACAACACACCCACTTAGTACCATCAAAATGAGCCAGTTCCACAGCATCAGCCAGTCTTTGTGGACCAGGCCTCTGAGACAATTTTCTGTTCGGCTGATTTGGAATCATCTCTCCAGGAAGTGTATAGGATCACCCAAGGATATCCAAGGATGGCATACAAAAACTGCCAGTAGCTACTGTTAGACACTCTCTCAGACGTTCATGAGACAGTCGTGAGACAGTAGACAAATCAAGCGTCTTCAAACATCAAATCATCTCAGATCAGAACTGCAGTTGCTTGGCTGTTCGGTGGAGGCGTAACCTTGGAAGCAACAGAGCTCATTAACTTCGCTAGAGATGTTCTTCTCTTCTTAGTTTCATATCTCAAAACAGCTTAGCACCAACAAACAAAATCCAAAAAAAAGACTACACTTCATACCACGTAGATTCTGAGGATGAAGTTCCCAACTTCATCCTGAAAAATCATGATTTGTTGCGGCCATGTTGGAGTCCCAGGCAATACCATTGGAGAGATACGGAAGGCCACATCTGCCGGCCTCGAAATGCCGAGAGTAACAAGTGACGAGGAACGAGTTTCAACTTGCCATGAGACCAAGGAACAATAAGGTACTGGTGATCTTGTCGTTGCTGAGGCCACACACACAAAGACCTGTAGGAAATCCATTGAGTATGTGTCTATCAGAAAGCAAAAAAAAAAATCAGGATTCATATTTTGCAAAAATAAGTTCTGGGCGAATAAACATTTCCAGTGAAGCATCCAGTGCATCAAGCCGCATTTCATCTGCCTTTGACAAAAATTCTCTCTCTATCATACCGCACAGCGGACGGCATTCCCAAGAGGGGCCAGGACCTCCTTGGAGAAGTTGCGCCAGGGAGTTGAAGTTCCAAAGCATTCCAAACCTGTGGAGATGAAACGCCAAGGGATAAAGCTATATATCCATAGTTGGAGTATCTCATGAGATCCGTGCTCAACTCGCAGAGGTCAGAAATCTGTTGTGGTTGAAGATTGAACCTGAGAGAATTCCAAAAATCTGCTTTGACTATATAGTACCGATCTAAATCAAAAAAAACTTACAGCTACCTCAGATGCATGACTTTGAAGCATCAAAGTGTGTTTTGAAAGTTTCATGCTTAGCTCTTTATCAACACAGGTGAATCAGTGAAGGGAACCGGTCAAAACAACAGGGCCAGGTTTCAAACCTGCTGTTTTGTTGGATTTGGTCGCCCTTCTTTGTTGTAGTGGCCTCACATCTCATTTGAAAAAAAACACTTCTGTCCTGTATTTGTCCAACATTTCACATTTCGTTACGCAGGCCTTGCTGTTTGACCACATGTCATAGAGACTGCTCCCACCAATGACTTCACCATCACCTTCCAAAATGTTGGCATTTTCCAAGACTCAGAAGGGTTGAATAAAAGTGAAGCATTTTTTTCAACTTGCAAATGTTTGCTGCAAAAACCTGCTCTACTCTCTGCAACACTGCTGAATTTTTCAGGTCTTGCTTATCTAAATCCGAGAGCATCACGATCATCATTTGTTGTTCCATCCTGCATCACAAAAGAACTTGGACCAAAGAGTTTCGTAAAAATCATTTCGCATCTGTCAAAGATATCAATGTGTCACAGTCTCACAAAAGAATCATCACACTTTCAAGTAACCATCCTCATTCAACCCCAACATGGCATAGGCTTCAGCTTTATCTTCACCTCACAACAGATTTCTTTGGTTTTTCGACATGTTGAAAGATCATCACAAAAAGAAAAACATGGGAAATTTTGGGTGATACAGTGATACATCGTCACCACTGCCTGGAAACAACTCTTTTTCTGTGTCCTGCCATGAGATGAGGAAAAAATCATCTCAAGATACTCACAAAAAACGATGAATCGGAGGGCTTAAAGTCCTCGTTTTCCGCCTCATCTTTGTCCGCTTTCGCCTGCATCAAATCCCTTTAAAACGGGCAGGATCTAATCCGATCATCTTTTTTGAAGGTCCAGGTGATTCCAACCTTCGCCATCTTGAACAAGGTCATTGCCTCGATATCGTCTTTGGCCTCGATGGATTTTTGTCAAGATTTCAACTCTCGTTGGATCCATCATTAGCTGCTAAGGATTGCGCTCGTTCATTCTCATCCTCTTGATGTAGGATGCTTAGCTGTTGAAGCATCTGCAGGGCCTTGGAAAACAATTTGACCAGACGCAGGTGTTCTGGAAACCCGACCATGAGCCTGTTGAAACTACCTCCAAAAAAAGCTGCAATTGAACTATAGAATCTTGTGAATCAAACATTTGGGCCACGGCTGCCGTAGGTTTGGGTGCAGCTAATGTGGGCGAAGAAAAAGTGAGTGTCGTCCAGCCTCGGCAACCAATTCTGATCAGCCATAGCATGGATCTTTCGATGGGCTGAGCTTCAAGCGCAGCCACCAACATGCCACTTCTGGATTGCCAACAGCGGCTTCTGCCTCTTGTCAAGCTAAGAAAAATCAATGATCTGATGATCCTTTAGTTTTGGAGGTTGCAATCATCTCAGAGGTCAACATTCTTGTGCAAGAGTGAATGCCAGTTTGAGTTATTTGAACATGCCTCCGGGCCAAGAGCAGCTTCCACACCTTTGATACAAGTGAAGAATCATCACCCAAAGTGAAATTGTTCAATGCTGAAATCTGCGCAAATCTAAACAATCACCAGGTTATCATGGTCCCAATGGTTGCACCTCCAGGTTCATGTGCAGGTGATTGTGGAGTTGAACAAATGCCAGCATTTGAGGCCTTGAAAGCTTCATGGAGAAAACCCCATAGCGGTCATCTCCCAAATTCACGTGAAAGATTTCTAAGGAAAGAACTTCCAAAGCTGAAGCTGAATGGGTTTGCCAGAGTTGTCGATACCTTGGCAAAATCAAATGACTCAGTTCCAGCTCAAAGGCTTGCAGGTGTTCTTTTGCTTTCTTCTCCAAGGGACACCATTTGAAGGCCATGCAGAAGTGCCTGAGGCTTGAAAGATCGTGAAACTACTCAACAGATATCAATAGAACTTCTGTGACGGCTACAATACATGGAGAAATCAAACGTTCTATTAAGCTTTCCTGATTGATTCATGCCTGTGCAGCTAGGACAACTGGTCCAGCAAGATCGGTGTGCAAAGGGAATCTCGCATTCAATCTCTGAACCTCAGCAACACTATTTTCATGCACCAAAAAAGGAATCCTTGGGTCCCGAGGTGGAGACAAAACCAATGGTAGAGCCTAAAAAAAGTCAGGACAAAACACCCACCGTTTCCTCTGGATACCTCGTAACACTGCTTTACCTGCAGGACTCCCGACCTGTTAAATTCTGCAACTCCGACATGATCCCCACAGGATCTGAAAGTCCATTGTTAAAGGCCTCACAAATTTCCAGGGTGCTTTCCACCAGCAGCAGACTTTCTGAAGGTATTAAAAATCCAGGGTGCCATGCCTTCAATGATTCGAAAGCCTTGGAAACACCAATCCAATGGCAATTTGTGCACCAAAGGTTTGTCTACCTAAGCATATCACTTGCCCTGGTGATGGGAGCAGTCGTAACCTCATCCCAAGGTCTCTTCAAGGTCGCCGAAAGAAATCAGATCTGAGAATCCGAGAAGTGTACACTCTATCTGCTCTGCAGACCTGAAGAGCAAATGAAAACATACATCGACATGATGTGAAAAACAAGAAAATCTGTTGGTTTTGAATGGTTAAAAGATGTTTAGTCCATCTGTGCTCCAGACAGATGTGGCAAATGCTCCAACTTCTTGGCATAGGTCCTGCATCTGTTACAGCGCAGAGATGCCAATGGCAGCTACCTCCAAGTACTTCTATTGAAAACAAAAAACATTATTTACTGTATATATTTGTAAGTCACGTCAGTTTTCAGCTGGTGCCATCCTGGTATCCCGGCGGATGCTGCCCAGAAACCTTGGGAAGACATGACACTGTTGCATGAGAAGAACATGACCGTGGCCCAATGAGCATCACATGAGTCATTGGGGTGTTGCATCCCCCCATTTTATCTCCAGAGGTGCACGTTGGTTGGTCTGCTGTACAAGTTTTGTACAATGTCACTGTGGAGAGAATTTGTAAAATGTAAAATGTAATCTTTTCTCCGTTCAAACCGCCAAGGCCACCTCTTGCGGTTTGAAGCACCCACCAGTTCGTTCAATTCCAATTTATATAATCCCGATCGGGTGACCAACTGAGAATCAGGATTTGAATTTGCAAGATTTGGCGATTAAGGCGGAAAGTTGTTGTGCCTGACACTTCCTTTTCTTCTTTTGGGACGAGTCCCCTGAAATTCGCTGGAATCTTCGTCGTGGCAGGGCACGACTCAAGATTATGCCAACGTGGTGCGACGATGTGACAAATGAAAAGCAAAAAGCGTAAAAGCCATGTCTGTCCATGTCATGTCCTTGTTCCTCTCCACTAAGGAGCTGTGAAAAGGGTGTGGGCTGGAAAGAAAGAGCAAAATGGATCCTTCAGATCTTCTGGCATGTGGTGCACACATCTTTTTGGGGCTGCTTCACTCCGACTGGCTTGATAGGATGTTTGTTCAGATTTGAAACTGTGGACGCTTGCTACACCATCTGAATATTGTCATCGCAACATCCTTACACTTCTTCTTACTAATTGCAGTAACCTTCTGCCAGCCGCAGGAGCAAACCTGTTAGAGAATGTCTGTAATGTTGAAATGTGTGCTACCATTTTTTGAGCATTGTCACCAAACATTGAGAAGAATGGCCGGGAACTTCAATGCTTCAATGACCAGAAAACGTGGCTCAAATCCATGCCATTCTAGGAGCATAAACAGAAAAAAAAGGTGCGCAAAAGCAGGGCTTTAAGAGACAGCAAACGGCTTGCTGCATTAGCTGCCCCCTGACCATCCAAGACCCAATCAATCTGGATGATCTAAATTGATCTAAGGTTAAGATCTACACGAACGGCTCTTTCGAACCTGTTCATTGAACGAACGGCTTCATAGCCGGATGACCTGGGCGTCGCCTACGCCCGTTGAAACGGCCACACCTTCTGCTTTCAAGCCTGGAGGTGTGCCATCGATATGATACATGTAAACAGCTGGTTCAATCATGGAAAAATGCCCAACAACACAACAACTTTGCAGAACAAGGAGCTGCACTAGCTTGCAGATGGTAAGGCCAGTGTCACGTTGAAGGACATACCCGGCCCTTAGCATCTCGACGAATCTCAGCGAATCCAATGATTCCAATTTGAGTTCATTTCACTTCACTTGGGCCACCACCATAGCCCGAAGGAATCGGCACTTGGTACCGATATCCTGACAGATTGAAGGACTGACCTCTATCATGACAACCTGTGACCACATCACAAAATATCATGAACGCAGCATTTCAGATCATTATCATGTCAGTTCCTTTCAGTCCCACATTCGACCAAATGGCCTTGGTACTCCACGGGTAGTGTTTGCGCAGGTGGGTAGCCCGATCTGTAATCTGCATCAGGTGCAGTAGGCCCAAGCCCATCTGGAATGGTTACCTGTGCAACAAACACAAACAGAAAAAAAAACAGTGACATTCCTGCAGTGGAAACAAGCCAGAAATCATGTTAGATGTTCCAAAAAAAAACGGTAACGTCCCAATCTTCGTAACGAATTGCAATCAACAAATCTAAGGCCTGAATCTGCTGACTCCCGGGCGCAGCAGCAAGAATACCAGCCTCCTGGCAGTGAATCTGGGAAGTTGCTTCAAGTTGCTCCACTTTTAGCCATGCCAACTGGGAAGTTGAACGAAGTTAGGGTTTTTTCCCTCTCCTGTTGTCTCAATCCATCGTTCAGCATCACCTGTCATGCCGATCCGAGAGTCCGAATCCTATGGAATCAGAGGATTCGAGGAGTTCCAAAAACCAGCCTTCAGGAAGGTGTCGTAGTCAGCAGCTGCTGTGAGGCTGGTGAGGAAAGAATCCAAGTCTTCCTTGCAAACACAGCACTGATATGAACATGCAGGGAAGTCTTCAACCATCTCTGAAATTCAGGAAGATTTTCGCTTGTTGATTGCCACCATGGAACCGCATTGTCTCCAAGTGTTTCCCTTACATCGTGCAAATGCTGCATTGCTGACTGGAAGCTTTCCTCGGTTGCAACATGTTGCAAAGTTCCCCAATTCAGCAACTCGGGTCATGTACCAGCAGAACTGCTTGCATCAGAAATTCCCTCGTCATCCCAATTTCAGACAGAATCTTCCTCAGCAGGACACGGAAGCACGAATGGGGCTGTCTACATCACAACTTCGGACAAGGTTGTTCAGTTGAATGAGGGTCGGTAGTTTGCATCGCCTGTTCACATAGCTTGTCTACGATTACAAAGACGCTCCAAAACACAATTTTGCAGATGCCCCAGCAAACAGCAAACACATAAGGACAAGCTACTCCAATTGCGACTCAAAGATGTTGGTGTACTCTTGGTGTCCTAAGTTTTGACAAATCCAGAAAGACTTGTATGAAAACCTGAAGCACCGCGCCCACGCTACTTTTGGAATTCAAATCTACCTCTTTGTCAATTCTCGACTTCAAACATCACTGGTGAAACGCCAAATTCGGTTTCTTGCTATTGATATCTGAGAGCCCAACGCAATGTCCAAAGCCTTAGGTCATATTGCAAAAATTTCCTGTGACTTTGGCCATTACATCATTCAACGAAAGAGTCAACCATTATGCCCAGCTGCAACGGGTGGGAGCCATCTGGCCAAAGCGCCAGGAAATCACCAGCATGTTCGGCCGCGAATTCTTCCAAGAGGTGGCGGAAATTGCCTGGAAAAGTTTGAACATCGGAAGTTGTAGCTGCTTCTGTTGCTTCTGTTTCTATGATGTTCAGGTGTGTTTGGGTATGTTCTTTTCATCCGAGAAACAATCTTCCAAACCATCACGGAGTGGCTCCAAACTGGATGTGATGAGCCAGTCCTGTAAAAAATACGACAAAGGTGACAATCACAGCATTCGTGTGTTTGTGACAAATTCCAGAAACTACAGATTGATGACTTGTTGTAAGCTGGCCTCGTGTTCCTTCTGGCGCACCCGCGGTGACATCATGTCATCCTCCACAAAGTCACAAGCCAGATCCTGAGGGCAAATGCAGCACTGCGGAATTGGAGGAGGTATGGTCTTTTGGGGCCCTTGTCTACATAATCTCCAAATCTTTAGCCGAAAAAGGATTTCTTTTGCCATCTCAGGAAAAAAAAAATAGAAGAAAGCTTTAGCCGAGACTGAGAGACCTTCGGCACAACTCTCACATGTCCATTCAGAATATGTAGGAACCGAAGGCTAGTGATAGTGTTTGAGATGTTTTGAATCTTAACGCACCTCGACAATTTTGTGCATTCAAGTCACAGAAGCTGCCATTTTGGATGTTTCCGGGACTTTTCTAAAAAACGCGTCACTTGTTCGGTCCGGGACTTTGGTTTTTGGGGGTAACACCCAAGTGTTGTGGACGAGTGAATTGGTAGGAGAGAACCCCCTCAGCTTGGAAGCCCACAAAACCAAATCCCTCTTGAGCCAAAGCTGCAGGGTGCAGGAAGAATCAGAATCTGCAATTGTCAAAACTGTTTTTGCACGTAAAAGAGGCGAGAATTTAGAACAGAACACTCCTATGCGAATTGCATTTCTGCATGAAAATGATGTTCGAATTGGTTGAATTGAAAAGATGATGTCAGCTTTGTGAAATCCCAAGTCCGCAGCCATTGACACTGCAGGACTGTGCTCCTGCCTCGGGTACCACAAAAGAAAACATGTGATTCTATCTGTTGTGACCATGCATGACAAGTCTTTTCTCCAGCTCTTGGCTTTTTTGGCAATGCAGCTCTAAAAAAGGGGAACATGAATCATGAATTCATCAACAATCCATCAATAATCCATCCCAAATCTTGCAGACGTCTCCATCAACTCTGATTTAAGTCCATGCTTCCTGGTTGCTAAACGTATCTCAGTTTCAAGCGAGCTTGGATCTAGAGTCAAGGGAGGTCGCAAGCGGCAGTGCCTTTTTGGGTTTTCAGAAGAAAACTTGGGGGCTCAAAAGTCTGGAAAAATCCAACTCAGTATGCTGCTGTTGTATATCTGCAGCTTCTTGACGCCAAAGTTCCACCTGTTTTTGTGGGTTTCGGGAAAAAGATCCCAAGCTGGTTGGGTTGGCCTGAATGATGCGTGGTTCCACGCCTCATTCAGTGCGTTGCTGGTGGCAGCTTCAGAACTGCTGCAATGTCCATCAATGACCAATTCCTGGTTGCAAAATGATTTCAAAGCCTTCAAGACACAAGTAATTTCTTGATAAGCTCAACAGAAAATGACTGAAGAAAAAAGTGGATCCAAAACAAACAAAGGAAACTTCCTTTCCATTGAACCTTTCCGTGTCCTCCAAGGCCCGAGTACTGATTTCATTGTCCAACTCACCGACACGTCGAAGGCATTCAGAACGAAGTTGTGCGGCCGTTTCGCTTGCATCCACACCACCAGGCCTACAGCTTGGATAACGAGGCACTTTTCGCAATTTGAAGATTTCATCTTTGAGACCTTGACAGCAATACACCACCTCCAGATTGCAAGCGCCAAAGGCCAGACAACGCCTGGGGTGGCGTTGAGGTTAGACCTTGAAGATTTCAATCACCACTGAGGTTTCAGGCCCAAAGGCATCCGCATGCACTCACAGCGTCGCTCGCGCTCATTCCCTTGGCGAAATTGCGCAAAGGGTGAAGATGGCTAGTGTAGTAAAGGGATGTCGGGAAACAGGAGGAAATGAATGATGAGAGACTTCATGCTAAAGCTACGGCCAGCCTCCTATGTTTGCTCCCAAAAGAAGGAAAAATGAAGTTCCATGACAGTGGTGGGCAATAAAAAGGAACAACCGAACGAGAACGTGGTGGGCGTGGGAATTCTTGCGGTGTTCGAAAGGGAGATCGACAAACCAAGCTCTATTTATATTTATAATTTCAAAACTTACGAATGGTAGCCTTGTATGTGGTTGGTGATGTTCAAAAGTGAAACCCGCAAACGAAAACAGCAAGTCAATACCGAAAGGTGGTGATAAGGCGCCTATAGTATTTCGTCCATGCTGCTTTGAAGTGAAACCACAAACTAAAATTGAATTAAAAACCTTGACGTGGTGGTATGTCTTGTAAAAAATTGTCCTTATGGGTGTGGGGCAAAGTTACAGCCTTCTGTTGAAACGGGCCTTGCGGTTTCTGCAGCATTGCTCCAACAATTGCAAGGCCGGCAACCTTGGACATCACAATCAAAAAAATGTCATTTCTCTATTTGTTCTGCTATCTTTTGGGATCTACTTGTGTCAATCATTTTATATCTATCTTATTTGACATATTGCCTTTGCTGACACCTGGACCTGAATTTGTCAGTATATCCAGTGTTTTGTGTGCAGTGTGTTCTCGCAAAACACTGTCAATATCAGTTTTTTGCCAGGAGGGCAACACATGCTGTAAATATCAACATGTTTGGTTGCGTTGCATGCAACATAGCGCAAATAGCATCAAAAAATGATTGAAGCAAGGAGTTGTTTTCACGATTCTGCTGGAGGTTCCCACACCCTATGCAAGTTGTAAAATTTGACGGTTTTTTTGCAATTCTCAAAGGATGGCTTGGAAAAGATCAAAAGCAACTACTGTAGAATTGCAAGCTGCAAAAATCCTTGCAAATGCCATGTCTTGGTAGGACAAAAATCAAAATGTTGCAAGGAACCTGTTGTTTTGCAGCAGCAATCAGTTTTGGTAAGAAGGAATGCGTTTGGTGGAGGGTTTGGCGTGTAGGCAGCGCACGGACGCAATCAAAGGACAGAAAAAGCAACTAAAAGAACAGCAGCAGCAACAGTAAGAGGAACGACAACAATAACAACAGCAAGTTCAACAATAATAATGATAATAATAATAACAACGATAATAATTATTATGATCAACATGCCAGTTGCCAACATACATGACATTACAGAACATGCATAGGATAATCTGACTATGCGACTTCGCCTAGGTAACAAAATATCTACATTGATTTCGTGCATGCCTACGCACGCCCACACGGACTGCAAAACATCAGGTCAACAGCATGTCAACAGCCTACACAGCTTCAGAAGGAGTTCCCTCGAATACATCATGTTGGTCTTTTAAAAAAAAAAACGTTGCTCACATGTTCAAGCGTGCTTCACTATAACCTCTGGGCGTTGAACCCAAATGATTTCAGGATTTCTTGCAAAGACATCGGCCAAGCTCCTGCCGACTTCAAGCATTTTTTGTGAATCTCGGCATCTTCACTTGGATAGTGTCCTGGCTGCCCCATAGCCTTCACCAAAAACAAATGGGCACATATGTCACATAGGCATCCAATACATCTGGGTCTGAGATATTTCCATCCAGCCTGGTCGCCAACAACAGCTAATCCTGCTCTGAGTTTCTCTAGCTCTTCAGCAAGCTCTGGAAGACGCTCACCCTGGGCATTTCTTGACATGGAGCAGAAGGAAACAGGGCAAGTTTGGTGAAGGTCAAAGGGTGGTGAAGTGATGCCTTGTCTGCAAGCTCTTGACCAACAGTCATCACCACATCAACAGCCTGGGTAAAAAAACAATGATACCGCTGGGATCAAATCTCTTAAATACTGAAACAAACAGTTGAAAGGTGCCCCGACAGACATCAAGGGTGCATCCACTTCATCTCCTGGACAAGGATTGGATGCATTTCTTACTCTCAAACAGTCAAACAAACAGGACATACATTTGTAGATTCTAAACAAGCCTCTTTCTTTGGCACCCAGCTGCAGGCCATGCAATTGCACCTCAAAAAATCGTCTAAATTAGACTTCCGACAGTCAGAGCCGAGAGTTTGAGAAAAAACGTGAAGCACTTGGGTTTGGGCAGCCAAAAAGTGGCAGCAGGCTGGCCAGTCCTGCATGTCACATGTCACGCAGGCCGCAGGTCATTGTGGCGTTTCGGCGTTTCTTGCTTGAAGATCCTCTGCATCTCCAGCTCGTGCACCAGTGACATCAAAACATGAGCCTCCCGAGTGGGAGGGAGTTGTAACATGGACGTGGGGTCGAGCTCTTACGCTTTCCACCAGACCAGGAATTGGTAGCAAATGCAAATGGCCTGCCAAACTCTGCAGGAGAGACCGATGCAGCTTGAAGTTCTGTACACCTTGCAGTTGCAGTGAGCACTTAGGGATACTGGGATGCCGATACCTAATTTTTTGGGAGAAACTGGGGCACAAAGACGTAGATAGCAATGAAAGGGATAGAGGCAGAGACAGAAATGGAGTTAGAGATTTAAAGGCCGCCAATATCATCTGTAGTCAAACAGTATCATAGACGTCCCATGGCCCATCTCAGCCAACTGCTGGTTGACGCCACCATTGCGCAAAGATTCAGACTCCAAGCCTTAGCGTCATCGAGCATCACAGAAAATGTGTGCCACATTTCTTTAAGGCTCTCACGCATACGAAGCCACTTGCCAAGACCAATGTAGCTGCTGGAGGATTGGTGTTTTCTTGTTGCCGAGCTTTGAATCGACTCCTCAGCTCTGTCCAGATGCTGCTTTTTTCGAATGGCTGTTATTCGCGGTGAAAGGTTGCTTGAACTTTGCTTCCCGGACAACGTAGCTGGCGTTAGCAAGAATTGCAAGGCTGGATGACCACCAGCCTGGCTGGAAACAGCAGCGAGGCTGCCACATCCGGGATGTTGATCTTTGAGACCCAGACAATCTCCTCTGAAAAGATACATCCCAAGCTGCTTAGGAGGTGATGGCGCCTAGCTTGCAATCTTGGCAAAAGATGGCATGAAAATATGGAACATACATTGAGATTGGTGATGTTGTGGCCGTGGTAACAAATGCTTCAATAGCCATAAGTTTGAGACTTAAAATCAAGCAAGTAAAGCTTAAGTCGAGTACATCGCAAGCAGGGAGCGCCGCTGAATCAAACAAAGCCTTGGGACAACCGAGGAGTTTGGGCCCAACAACGAAAATCAGTAATCCAAGACTAGTAGGCGTACCATGGATGGCTGAAATCCTGCATCAGTTGATAGGTAAATTTACTGTATCCCACTATTCACAACGATTTAATGGGTTTGATACATCCCTGTATAATTTCAGTCCTCAAACACTATGCAGTATGCACATCGATGGCACAGGGAGGGCTGTGGCTGTGATGATTGGAGACGTTGATCCAATCTGAGGTCATCTCCTCTCGTGGTCCAGCCCACCGCAGCCTTCGATTTATTCGTTCCATGGCGTCAGAAATGGAGAGATCTTCCAGGAAGCAACCAATGAAATTCAGATCAACACAAATTTCGAAAGCAGAAAACTAAAGAAACGGACCCAAACATCAAAAATTTAACCAAAAAAAAATCAACCTCTCTCTCTCTCTTCAAGAACCTCAGATTTTTTCGGAGATTTTCTCGAAAACGCCTGGGATCTGAAGTGGGAGATCACTCTCTGGAGCTGGTCCACCTATACTCCACTGCAGAATCATCACCTGCGAGTCGTCATGTGAGCAAAAACGCTACGAAACGCTACGTTTCAACTGGTCTCACCTCAGCCGCAGCGTGTAGAAAGTGCATGCGTGCTGCAACAGCGCTGCTTGAACCTATCAAGACGTGGCAATATCTGTTTGGGACATCGCATTACCTGTGTTAGCTCTCTATACCGAGAATCTATCTAGGTCAGTCAGTGATGACAAACTTGACTTTGAGCATTTGCATGCATTTGAAATTTGAAGCAAATTTGTCGCTATCATCTTGCCTTCAAATCTACCAAGTTGCTTGGCAACCACAACTGCATACCTACCTCAGGCTACGGAATAAATAGAGCAACTGGACAGAAAGGTAGCAAAGGAGTCTTTTCATTGAAGGAGGACTCTTGTTGTACGGAAAATGCATGAAACCAAGTGTGTCACTAATATCAGCAGCAAAAGTTGCTGAGTTGGGAAGGCCACCTCAGGAATAGATTTTGCTTTCTTCTTGGATGTCTTTGTTCCAAGGATAAGTCACTAAGTGACATACAACTTGCGAGGGGCCACAACGAATGGATGGCCTCCAACGAGCTGATTGAGTTGGGGGAGCTGTTTAAAACAGCAAACAGCTTTGCAGCTTGCACCTCTAAGACAAGAAAAAGTTGCTGCACACGTTTGGTATTCTCTTCTTGAGTCTCCTGGCATTGAAGAGGCGACCTGTCTATTTTTTGTTGAATGACATCACAGTCCAAAAATCACTCCAAGTACTAGGTCAACTACTACTATTTGCAGTGAAACTTCAAAAATTATCTCCTCTCCAACTACCTTTGGCTCGGCCTGACGAGTCAATGTCAGTAGGTCAATGGACTCACAGGAAACAAGACATACGTTCACATATACCATATATACTTTGTCGATGCAAAAAGTGATACAGTACTTCTTTGAATTCTTTGAAAGGTTGGCAAATGTCAGACCTCTGGAGAGGGCTGCTTGAAGGAGAGACTTGCCAAGGCCTACACTACAGTTGACGTTTCTGGAATCTCACATTTGACATCACTTTCAGATCCACATTCTGCTCTGCTTAATCTATACATATAATTATGTGTTTCATCCCACGAAAGGATCACACCCCAAGTGTTGCTGCGTTGTCTGCATTTTGTCTCCCTACCTCCTCTGGAGGTTCATGTCCCATTTCCCGGCGGATGAGCAGAGAAGCCAAGATTGACACCTTGTTCTTTGCCACTTTCGCTCGTTGCCAAGATCAAATGATTCAAATGTAAAGGTTGAGCACCGAGCTGTAGCAGCAGCGGGCCTGTCTTGTGCTCTGCCAAGAACACCAGAACCAACTAGCCTTATTGGAAGCGGAGCTGAAAAGATCATGTTCTGATTTCGCTCAGACTGAGAACTTGGACTGTTCTGTAAGAAACTCCGAGGCATGTCGCAGGGGTGGTGCCAAACCACCCCAGGCCTGCTATGAAAAACTGCAAAGACATCTCAACTCAACGGTTGTCGTTCCAATTCTTCTTTCAAAGACACTTTGAATCTCGCTGTCTCAAATTAGCCTCATCTTTGCAGCTAGGCATTATCCTAATTCAATCTAACTTATGTACTCGCCGGCACCACGCTGATGCTGTCGGTCAAGGGCCGTAGCTTGGCTTTCAATCGACTGGCCTCAGTGATGTTTTCAAAAGTAATTGGCTTGGCCTAACCAAAGAAGTCTGCTGTTCCAGACTGAGATGCAAGCATCAGGATCCCATGCAGAGCCACTAGCTGCGAGATGGGTACGCAAGCGGGAGATCAAAGATTCCACACCTCAAGCTGACAGGCTACCAGCTGTCATGGATGAAATGGTCCTTCAAAGGCAAAGACTTGCCAACCAAGGTGTTGAAGGCAACCCTTTCAGAAATCCATAGATTTCTTGCAGCATGCACAGGGCCTGCGCACAGCACATCATTCCCATGTTGAAACTGTGGCAACACATCAGCACTTAGTTGGGATCCTTTCGTATCAAAAATTTCGTCCCTAAACTCGATTTCCACCTTTTGGGGGGGACTTTCTGGTGTCGCAAATCTTGAAACGCGTCGCAAATCTTGAAACCCATTGACTAACCCCAACACCTTAGGCTCCAAAGAAGACCAAGCCAGACGTTGTTGTGCCTGCACACAGAATCACACGGACGCCCCATGGCCATCATTTGCCCTCATTGTCCATGCCTGCGACCTGGATGATGTCTCATCCGTTCCCAGCAAAGTTGCCTCACTTGGCAGAGATTTGCAGCTAAATTTGGCAGATTTCCAAACTGGCCTCCAACAATGAGCGAAGATGATCCACCAAACCTGGAGATCTCGACTTCTTTTTGTCAGATCTCAGGTCAAACACCAAAGATTTCTGTTGAGATCTGAGGAATGAACCCAAGGCAAAGCGAATGCGCATCAATACTTCACTGGTTCCAGGTGCCACTTGCCAAGGAGCTTCTGCTAGGCTTTCAACCAAACCTGTCAAAACATGGGCCTCCAAGACAGCCTTTTTCAAGATGGCCATCAAGCAATAGTAGAGTTGGTGATTCCAAAGGGTGATCAATTGGGACAAGGTGAGTTCCTCAACCATCCAAAATGCCTTGGCCAACTGCATGCACCAATGGTTGGAGCACTGTAAGGGCTGGATGAGGCCTTAGGCCAGCTGCACATGAAACCCCGAGGCAGTGATTCATCAATAAGCCGAGTGGGTGACAATGAGCCAAGTGGGATGCGGCCTCAGCTGTTGAAACACTTGAGCTCCACGACTTGGTTGAAACAGGAAATCAAGAAGAGAGATGATATTTATTGAACCAAAACTCTCTTCCAAAATAAGAAGTATTAAATCAACGAAACTCCGAAGTCTTGGTCAAGCAATGGTTTTCCGCTCACATCTGTGCTTCGAACCTTCTTGAAAGCGCTCACTCAATGACCAGGCACTTTCTCTAGGACTACCGTCCTGTCCAGAGCTTGCAAAGCTTTTAGATACGACTTGGAAATTTGGATGGCAATTTTTCCCTTGCAAATACCTCCGCCAACAACGGGAACTCCGCTTTCAAGCGTCTTGAAACGGTCCTGCCGCTTGGCAATTTCTGGTGCTTCTCGTAGAACATGGGCAGCCAAGGCCTCCCGGTCCACAGGTGGTGCAACCCTTTGGAGCAATTCTTCCATACCTTCATCCAGCCCACCTTTGCGCATTGCAACAGGGAGAAAAGATGTTTGCCACTGGCCTGAAGATCCCCCAACACTGTGAGGTCGCTTAGGCTTTTCTTGGGTAGCGTTTGCTGAGGGGACAAGCAATGATCTACATGATGGTGTGAAAGTTTTTGATGTCAAGTAAACTGGGAGAAGCAGCTACACAAACATGACTCATGACCCTGTGACAATGCAACCCCAGCGCATATCCCACAAGGACTTGCAAGCGTGCCCTGTCATTTCCACAGCTTGCAAGAGCCCAGGCCTTATGGGGGTCTAGCTGAATGGATGTTTCAATCACTCTGATCTGAGACATGTTTCACGTCTTAGTGTACTCATGTAACAGAAGATCTTTAGTCACCGTCTCTAGGCCCGAGCAACACCCTGTCCATGTAGTCACATCCAAGCCCAACGCATCTCGCAAGGAGCAGCTCTGCAGAGATAGTGGCTGAACTGACATCTCTTTGCACAGCCTGAAATCGCTGGCAACCAAAACGGAATGTCTGTCAAGAGTATGGAACAGCTGGCCAATGAAAGAAACAAAGGCTTGTGTTTCTTGGGAAAGCCGCTTTGGTGAAACAAGTATTCTTCAGTAAACACAGGTGTTTCATGTGTTTCTTCTAAGGTCTTCACACTTCAGCTGCCTTTGGAATGATGTCCTTTGCGCCAGGGAAAACGACATCACCACGAAACAAATTGCTGCGTCTTTCAAACATATCTGCCTTACTTCAACCAAGCAGCTGCAATCAAAGAGTGCTTCGGAAAGGTTTGTAGTACCGCCTGTATCTCATTGCTTGCTTGGAAAGACCATAACACAAAGTCTGTCAGGAGTTGAAATTGAAGACTATTGATGATACTCTCAGATGCTAACCATGTTGGTCGGAAAGTTGCCTCAGTTTTTCAGACAACCTGGTAATTTTCTCTCTCTGATCTTTTTCTGGATGAAGCTTCGGAGTACTTTGAGTTCGGAACTGTTGATCTTAGCCAACCCATCCAGCTGTTGCAATCCTTCGGTCTGATTATTCGCCTCTGAACAGCAAAAATGTTTATGTCATGCTGTCTTCACCCAATGCCCTTGGAAACGTGATTGGGAAACATCAAACAAGCAGGGAACGCCCTCTCCAGGTACAACATCAAGGCTGTTGAAACCTGGAGCATCAATGCAATGATGATGACCTTTCAAATTCTTTCCAAGAAGCTCGAACCTTGCAAAGGTTCAGTTCTGTTTTCTGGCCAGCATGGAGTAGCCCAAGCCTCACATGTTGACTGTGCTGGTGGCACTGGCCATTGACATCCAAAACGTGTTATATAGCAGCGACTCATGTTGCAGCCATTGAGAACAGGACCTCCGTTGAGCCTGATTAACCGCATTGAGAGGAAACACACAGCACACCCGAATTACTTGCAACATCTAAAAGCTCAAAGAAGCCAATGCTGGAAAGCTCTGTGGTTTCTTTGTATATGTTAGATACGATACGTACAATTATCATACTATAATTCTCAAAAATTACCATCAAATTTTGGTCAATCACGTTTTCGCACCTCGGCAGCAAATTCTGCGCCTTGAACACGTCCGGAGACCAGCGGGGCATGACTGAGAGCAGTCGAAAGCCTTGGTGTCGCCCAAACCACAAGATGTATTGCTCACAGATAGATAGATAGATAGACAGACAGACAGACAGACAGACAGACAGATAGATAGATAGATAGACATGCAAGAATTTGACTCAGGCTTGCTTGAGATGTTATATGCCATTCAAGGAACCTTTCGCACGGAAGAAAGCCATCTTGTGGTTTTAAGAGACTCTTTGGACCGTTGTCTTGAGATCCTGAAGCCCCAGCCAGACAAATGGTTCTGACTTGTGCAGGCAGCTTGATGCCGACACCAAAGCTGCCAGGAGCAATGCCTCAGCCGAAAAGCATGAAATGAGTCGGTCGATGTCAGTAAAGCATGAAGGTGCTTATGAACCATGGGCCATGAATATCTATAGATATATAACGGATGATAAAACTGCGACTTTTTGCCAATGTTCTGAAATATCACCATAAACAGTGACAATGAAAACTTTCAGGAAGGTGCCCCAGTTTCATCTGCAAAGGCTTCTGCACTGTAGACCTTGGGTGTAGTTGACACAGTGGTCTAATTTCCAAGCACGCCATATCCTTTGTTGCTGAAGATCATTGAAGCAATTTCAACCCAAGACATTTGTTTCGATGATTGCAGCTCACAACTATGGGGACCTCACTTGAATGAAGCTGGCACGAAGCAATGTAGAAGGCGGTGTGCCTTGTCAATAACTTCCAAGTACTTAACGAACGCATGGGTCTGTTTGACACACAGCCTTGAGGAGATCTTCGAACCGCTGTTGTGAATAGATCGTGCAGCTTGTGCAAGGCCTTGGCCAATGCACCAAGGTTCCTAGATGACAAGGTTGGGATCTCAGACGGCCCCAGCCAGTCGTATGAGTTCCTCCGAGTTCCAAACTCTGATGCTGAAGCCCGAGAATTGAGCCAAGCGTTGCGCCTCAAACCGCGCAAACCCCATGGTACATCGATGTGGCACTCGCTACCCCGTTTCTGTGCAAAATGTGGCTCCTTAGACAAGAAGATTGACACTTTTACACATCCGCAACGGTGGCATCTCATGTTGAGACGCTGCCATCAGAGCACATTAGCCAGACTTGGCAACAAAGCAAGTGGCATGGATGCAATCAGCTGCCTCCACTAGCCAAATTGCAGATCTATGTACATAGCCAAGTTAAGGCTGCCTCAATACTCTTTCCTCAACAATTCGAAGCATCGTCCAGTGACCCAAGGGAATACTGACCTCAGGGGTTAAAAGATCAGAGTTAATCATAACTTGAAGACAGAAGAGACATTGAGCACTTGACGGTTGCCTTTTCAAGGGGATCTCGTGGCTCTGACTGCCCTCTGACTCTATTGGAAGGCCTCCAAAAGACTGAAACTTTTTCAAAAAATATCTCTTTTCAGAAAACAAACACAGAAATCCGAGCCTGAAATGGAGAAGAGAGTTGAGCGCAGTCGGCGCTTGCGGATTGCAGTAATGATTCCCTCCCCGAGGCCATGGATTCTCACCCGCCATCCAATTAAAACCTCGCAGAAATCGACACAAAAAGAGCACCCTAGCAAGGCTAGCTTTTCTTCGAAAAGAAACTGTTGAAACAGAACTGACAAAGTATTGGAAATCCATCAAAATTCTCAAGTCTCAAGCATTTCGTGCTATATGATGCTATATGTATCCATCATCTATTCTTTTTGAACTTTCTGCCTCTGGCTTCTGGGAGCATTCCAATAGCGTCACCCGTGGCCTCAAGAATAGATTCGTGAGATGCACAAGCCCGGCAGAAAGCACAGAAATGCAGGGTAAAGAGCTACCTGTAGTAAGGAAGAAACAAAGCCAAGATACAGGTCTGGGTCCGGATCAGCTTGAGAATTCTTCTGCACTTTGGCAGAGATGCCATCAGATGGACCATGGTCTCCACCGGGTCTAGAGATAGAGTTGCGATTCAACAACATGACTCCATCAGCATGGGAGCCCAAATGTCGGAGGCGAAGGACTGCATCGCCCAAATGCTCCGAGAGTGTAGCTTCACTATCTTCAATGTCCATGGAACGAAAGATCCGAGAGATCTGAGTATCCTTTCCTCTTAGCAACATCTGCCAAACTGTGAGCTCTCCACGAAAAGCAGTGCCAATGCTCAAAGAGAAGAGCTGTTCATCATCACGTTGGAAGACCAAAGTTCCATAAACATCCAAGCTGACAGAAACATGAACTTCACCACAAAGCCCAGGTCCCACCACCAACGTTCGTAGCGTGTCACTGTGAACTCGGGAGACCATAGAAAGTTCGTGAGTGCAGGTCAGCACCAAACAACATGGTAGACCAACTTCGTCTTTTTCACCACCATCAAGCACATCTGCAGCAACCAAGCGAATGAAGAATCCAGCCTGGCCATATATTGTGTATGGTTTGTCCAGTGAAGAGGTTTGTCATTTGTCACAAATCCTTACATACACAACGTCGAAGCGTCACCACAAGTTGCAGCGTCCACTCTTTGTGATACCCTGCCGGCACCTCGACTTTTTCATCCTTCAAGTCAATAGTCGCAGTCATTGAGACTGGGCGTTGGCACCGCCGCCCAGCCAGCAACTTCATCTCACTCAATGCCGGCACCATCCGCATCTGGAAACAAATAAACAAACATCTACACTCCACATAGCAACAATAAGAAAAGTGATCACATCTCATGATGATGATGATGATGATGATGATGATGATGATGATGATGATGATGATGATGACACCTTAGCAAACAATTTCACTTCACTTTCATTGTCATCGCCTGTCTGCAAATCTCTGATCCCTCAAAGTCCAAATCGCGGCACCCTGGAGAGGGTAGACTGGGTGGAACCCACCACGCTCACACGAGTGAAATGTGAAACCGCCAAAAAAATAATTCTCAGAGTCGCAACAGTTGACAAGAAGTATATGAAAAAATCTGAAAGATAACTCTTAAGTCAGTTGCTTTCTTGTTCGAGAGAGAGAGAGAGAGAAGAAAAAAAAACATAGAAAAAAACAAAACAGATTCTCTTGATGGTTTTTCACGTGCTCATCACCATAGATGCATCTCACTGAAATCTTCAACCCATGCGACCTGCCTCTGTTCCAATCGGGAACCACAGGAGTGCCAAAGATATCAACAGAACCACCGACATGAAGGCGAAGAAGCCCATCCTCAGACTACCAAGAAAAGATATATATATATATATAAGCAAGGACCCCCATGCTAGCATGGAAAGCTATCATCGATTTTCCGCAATGTGTTTCAAACTAAGTCAAACTAGAGACAGTGACAGGTTTATGTTTGTTTGGCCTGAGGTCCAAGCCAAATGCGGTGAATGGAAGGCTCGGCATAGGAAGAGTGTCGCATTCTGCCTGGTGGAAAATGAAGGCGGGGTCCGAAAATTCCAGGCATCCAAACGGAATCCAACCTGCATGCCAGAGTTCGAGCTGAGTGGTGATCACCATCTGTGAGGTAAAGCTCCTTCTCTCCCTGATAGGCTTCAAATAACCGTTCCTTAGCCAGTGCTGAGATAGTTTTCATAGAATTGCCATTGAATCCACACAAAGCCCTAGCATATGCGTAGAGCAAAACTCCACGCGCAAAAACGTGGCCATGTTTTTTGAATGCATAAATCTTGAGTAGAGCATCAGCGTGGCTTTGATGGATGAAATCATCCCCGCGCGCTGCAATGAACCTGAACACACACTGAACAGTCGGAAGAGTCTTCTTGCTAACACAAGCTGAGAAGACTACCATTGCTACAAGTTACACCGCTTCTTGCTGCAGATAGGGTGCAGAGCAGGCATGAAGGATTTGCTGACATGATCTATGCCCTCAAGGTCCTTTGTGAAGCAAAATCAGATACAGATATATAAAGACAATGCTTGAAAAAATTGAAATCCACAAGGCTCACCGTTGGAGTCAAAAGTCCTCGAAGTCGAAACCTGCTCGTGATCGAATGGCAGAACGAGCAGCAGACAATACTGTACCTGGGCAATATTGTCTTTGAAAAAAGTGTTCGGTTGTCCAGTGACATGAAGTAAGTCATTTCACTTCATTGCCAAGGAACGTGTTGCCCAAGAAGGGATCATTGCCTGCAAACTTCCCCACTGTCTCAATTTGCGCGTCTGGCATCAAAAAATCGACTGAGGTTCAGACACGTCGACCAGCCAGTTCGGTAGCAAGATCCCGTAATGACACGAACCTCAGGTTATGTCATGAAAATCGATAATCAACTGTGCGGTCACAACAACAAAGGCAACTGTAATAGGACTCAAAACTTGAAGACCTCGGAGGCCCATAGCTCTTGTGACCAAATCATCAAAAAGAACTCAAAGTGAAACATGTCTCTCAATATTGTCCTTAAATAGCCCTACCAATGCTGTTGTGTCACGGGCTATCCAGCACCAAGCCAGAAATTGAAGGATCCCTATCAGCATGCAAGATTGCCTTGGTTGCATCTTGGTTGCAAGGGGTGTGTCGTTGTGGCAATCTTTTCCCGACATTCTCAAAGATGTGCTACACCAAGGTGCTGTGAAAGCGCCCATAGACCGACCCCATAAAGCAATTCTGGTGACTCTCCCAGTTGATCGAAGATGCTCAATGCAGGTTGCCAAATCGTCTCGCTCAAACCTGGGTTTTTTCTTTAACTTTTAAGGCCACAAAATCTCATGACAATAATTTTGAATTCAAAATCTGAGGCAAACATGAAAATTAAAGGAAACATACTGCTAAAAGTTAGCAAGAAGACCAGCCCAAGGAGATGTATTCTCCTTCTGAAATTCCAGAGCCAGCGAAGTCAAAGCAGAAGAGTGAGATTCTGAGAGGGAGTAGAAGCCTTGGTACAACGATGCAGCCAGTGCGTAATAGGGTCAGGAAGAAAAGACTATTGCTATTCCATTGCTCTTCACATAGCTTGATTCGTTTTTTCGCCATGTAACGGTAGCAAAGGAATTGCCTCCAATCTGCAGGATGAATTGCCATGCATATAGATGACCTCAGGATGTTTTCCATTTTTACTTATATATATAATCTCAAACGGGTGATGTGCGATCACAGAACTAAATGGCGCAAAGTCACTGCCACCTTTTGAACACTTCAGGATAATCAATTGGCAGCATCAAAAAAGCTGGTTCCAATGCTGACAAGATTCACAAGGTCTTTCTCTAGACCAATTCTCCTGCAAAACCAGTCCACTGCACAATTTCCGAATCTTGAAACAGTAGTGAGGAAGGGTAAATGATGATAGATAACAAACGATGTTATCTGTTATTGGATGTTATTGGCCCATTGATCTTCACCTTTAAAAAGGCTTGATATCAGCAAGGTCCTGAGTTGGCACTGTCGGATCAGGAATGGGCTCGAACAAAGAGCACCTCAGACTGTCATCCCTGAAAAAGTGAAACACTGCCGCCTTTCGAAAGGATTGTTTTCTTCCAAATCAAACCTCCGAATGTTTTGACACAGTGTGTCCAAACACGCGTCACTTTGTCCGGACTCCGCATGAATCTGTTTGTTGCAGGTCACTGCAAGGTCTGACCACGAGGATTGTGAAGTACAAAATCCTCTCGACGACCATGTCCCTTAGCAAACATCAGCAAGGTAGGTTGTGCTTGTCAACTTTGCAACAAATTCACGCCGAAAACACACCCCTAGCACTTCGCATCCATTTTTTCGCTATTCTGACGCTATCATGGCACCACAAAAATCAGAAACGACCTGCACGGAAAATTCAAAGCTGGACCTTGTCATTGATCTTGAATGTTCTTGGTCCAAGCTTGTTGGGAGAGTACTGACATCGTGGGGGCCTGCAAAGTTAGACCGGGAAGCAAGCAGCAAAGGTGATACAAATGGGTGTTGCTAGTGAAGGTCAAAAATCGAGCCTGATGAACAAACTGAGCAACAAGTCCACTGGAGAGCGAAAGTCTGCCTCAAACGGTTGTGAATCGATATCAAACGGAAGATTGCAAAAAACCGTTCTTCGGCAAAAAAGATCACAGAGACCCGTAAAAACTCACTGATACGAACAGCCTGGTTTCGAAAAGAGTTTTTGGAATATTCCGTGATTAGCAAACCCTATCTTTTATCTTTCTAGTCCAATGCCTCCACGAACACGACTTCTTTAGCCAAATCTTCCGTTGATTTTTGTTCTTCCCAGCCTGCACTAGCTGTACATTTCCAGCTTCCACAGGCGGCATCAGCCGCCATCGGTGTCTGTGATTTCCATTGCGCACTGGTGCTCGACTGTCTCACCTCTACTTCCACATAATGGACACTAGTTGTTTCCTGAACTACTAGCAGCTTGCCTGCAAAGTATGGTTTCTAGGATCCATTGTTGCAATCAAAAAGAAGTTTGCTACATTCTGAGGCTTCTGGAGCTGGAAATGCTCTTCAAAAATCACCTAATTGAAGGCTACAGGAACCACATGTGATTGATTTCAGTGGCCTTGCACACCATCAGGAACTTGACAAATCCCAAGAAATTCCCTGGGATTCAGGCCCAAGGTTCACGAATCCTCTGATCCTGTGCAGGCTATCCCGGCTATTCCTCCATGACCCTGGATGCCTGGGATCCACTTTTCCATGCGCCTCTGGGCTGCAGTCTGCTGTTCCTGATCAGCTTTGGAAAAATCAACCCGTTGACAGAATTCTGTTTGTCAAAAGTGGCCTCTATCCAAAGACTTGCTGCGTAAGCCCCTCCACAACCTGGCGAGCCAGGTTGTGGTCTTTTGAAGCACCAAAAAATGTACCAATTTCCAACTATTCCACGACAGCCACCGGTATACCACCCACGTTGAGTGAGCCACGAATGTGCCAGGCAATGCAAGCATGCCAGATACAAGGCCACATGAGCACTGGTGGCCTAGGTTCTATAGATGCATCCACCATTTGTCAATAGTCAGAAACAACTCCTATGACTTCTGTTTCTTCCCCAGTCATTTCAGTGAAAATGACATTCTGCTCCTGGCCTCATTGGCAAGCACTACGCGCGCGGCATCAATTATTGCTGGAGGGCTTGGCTGGAAAAAATCCACCTTAGCAGAATGCAATCGAAGAAAACGAAAGCAAAATCCACCTTTCATCAGGAATAATGAGAAGCTATTGCAGCTTGTATGTATCACTGTCGTTTTGCACTTCATCGTCGGTCTCTTGTTCAATACATGTCCTGGCCCTTAAAGCCCTTTAGGCTGGCACAGAGGAATTCTGCAAGGTCTTTTGAACCTCAGACCCACAAAATTCAGTAGTTTTACCTGAATATAGATCCTTGTGGGAAAACATCACAACTCCTTTTGGCTCTTATGAGTTCTTCTTTCCACACGCCCAGTCATGGTCATGGTGTTTTTTCGACCAGTGTTTTCCACCAATCACTGGGTGAGCTTCAAGTCCTTCACCCAAATCAGCTCAGAGGTGAATGGAAGCCTGGGTAAACTGGAAGAACTGCGGGCCATGACGACCAAACATCTGAATATCATAAGAATATCATATGATTCATCTCAGAAATACATACTGCAATCAAAATGATTACAACAACAGTAGAAGCATACGAAACTCATCTACTGCAGGTCACCCACAATCTTCCGGGTCAGCGTTGTAGAGATGTTCCTACCTTTCAACTGGCTTTCTCAGTATCGGACTCTGAAAGTTTTCTCAGGACTTCTTCCAGAAACACAAAGGCTGGATGTACCTTGGCCACAACCCCCAAACGCACCTCCCAGATCCAGGGAGTTAATCCATGGCATGTGAGAGATCTTTTTTTGCAACGCGTCACGCATTTCGTTGGTCAATTGTTCAAGATTTGGCCAGGTGCTGTCCACATTTAGGACTACCCAACAAAAACAGCCCAGAGCTTTTGGCTGCTTTAAAAGCTGCCTTTTCTACAATGAAATTGAATTGCCCAGATTATCTGGAAGAGCTAGAGTGTGACTTCACATCACGAATCATCACGAATTATGGGAGCAAAGCATCACAGCTGACATGAACAAATTCAACGCAGCCAAACCGAAGATCTCATGTGGCGCTCATCAAAAGCCTAAAGCATGACAAAACTCATGAAGGGCATATCCTCCATCCAGCAGCGTTCACACTGCCATCTGAGAACCAATAGATGGTGCTGTCTGGTATTACACCTGCAGGTCCATCTGTTCCAGAGTAGATCTTGCAGTTTACAATCACAGCATCATAGTCCTTCTCTGTTGAGAAATTTTGAACCACTATAGGCACAGCCGCTGTGGTGTTGACAGCAATGGTGCAAACCTCGGACGTGCTACAAAAAGACCTTCAAATGCTTCATGCTTCATAGTGGCTGGTGGACAAATTGGCAAAAAAAACATCCCTGCAATAGTACTGCTATCGTACTAGCTTTTTGTGAACAGCACCCACAGGATTAAACACCAGAATATGGTGCAACACCAAGAAGCTTCATTGGTAGAATAGTCTGCAGGGAAATTTGGGCTTTGAATGCAACCAGACTCATCTATAGTGCAAGGGCCTTCCTTAATGGCCCACATGAATTCATCAAAGTCTACCGTGTCAATGACCTGGTCGGAAGAGACCATTCCTTTCATCACGCTGTGCATCCATTTGGATGCGGCCGTTACCCTGGCGTAAACTCCTGGAAATTTCTCAAGGCCACAACCATCTCCCCAGGAGGTGACGCCGCGCAGCACGTATTTTTCGCCAGATTCTTTGCAAACCAAAGGGCCACCGCTATCACCTAAGATGGCTAAGAGGCATGGTATAGTAAATTGCTGAATCACAGAAATGTGGGAATTTCGAAAATATGTACAGATCCACCTCAGGTCCCCCTCCGAATCAAAAATCATTCAACTGTCTTTAATGTCTATTTCTCTAAGGACAGCTCCTTGGCATGTGTCAGTAATTCCACTTTCCGACTTTCCGGAAGCGCAAATCATGGCAGAGGTGATGTTCTCTGATGTCGCAGCATAATGACGGCTGCAGGCGTTATTGTCCAAGAGATTGACCTCGAAATCAAGGATGTTTGATTCTGCCACAAAAGAAATTGTTCCAGCACAGAGGATTGGAACTCCTTGTGTCACCCCATATTATAAAAATTGACTGGGGAATTGATTCTCCTACTCTCACAAATAGTTGTCGTTCAATCCTTGAATCCAATTGTCTTTGAAGAAAAATGCCGTTAGTCTCAGTGCCAGTCATCCCTTAAAACTTGCCAACATGAATCCACGCAAAACAAATAAACAGCAAGATTCACAACAGCAGATTCTGAGATCCCAACTGAAGCTTCTTGCAGCACTTCCGGTGTTGGTCCTTTTCTGTGAAAGAAGAATTCAATTTTTGTGCGACAAAGGTACGAATTCACTACTTCACTCACGGAAAAAAAGGGAAACGGAGCACTCTCAGCTAAGGAAAAATGACGAAAAATGTCCCGTTTCATCTTTTAGCTGCCTGAAGACATCAAAGTTCCCCATCCAGTAATGCTGCACTCCATGCCAGTTGTGTCGGCACTTTCCGGTAGACACGCCACTCCAATACACTCACTCATTGGCATATCTTTGTCCAATTCCTGATTTCCAGCAACAGGTTTGGTGGCACAAATGTCGTCAAAACAACAGAAACAGCATTGTGGATGGTCATCCCATGCGTCCCATCCCTGATTTACAGTAGTTTGCTCCCAAGAGCCAATCAAATGAAAGTTTTACAGTCACCCTGTAGTTTTCGAAATCAACCAGTTGGTTTTACCTCTGTGGCAAGTTCAATGGCTTAAGCAACACTGTTGACGAGTTCATATTAGTCCATTGTCCGGCATGCCAAAGGAATCTAGTTGCACAAGAGTGGATGACGATCTGGCTGTTGCAGGCAAGAAGCAAGCAAGGCAAAGTCAAAATCAGAACTGTCCTTGTTGTACTTTGGGTGGGTGTAAACCCCCTGAACTCGTCGCTCTACAGAAATTCCATTGTTAGCTTCATCCTCGGAATATTGCTTCCAATCTCCTGCAACCACCCGGAGCCTTCGCATTTGACAAACACTCAATCTATTGGTGCAATGGGCAGCTGTTAAAACCCATCCAGGTGCAATGAGAGTTCCACCACAATAGGGGATGGCTGGCTCACCCTCTCGTTGAGATCTTAGACTCACCTGCCATCTCCAAACACATTGTGCCGCGTCCCTGCCATGCACAATGCGATTCTGGCGGTTCCCCACGGTTCCGCACTGCTCGTAGTCAGGTTCCGCGCCACGGAGGTGCCGTTCTCTTGCGAAGGTCAAACAGGCCAGCGTTAAAAGTTCAAAGCGTAGCATTCGCCGCACTATACAAAAAAATGGCAACTACTTCCGAGCCTGGGTCCAAACAGACACAACCATTTCCAGTATAGATTCTATATTCAAGAACAAGAGTGTCTGAGATTCATGGTCAAAATATCTCAAAATTGCTTCAGACGGACTCAATGTCTCCAGATTTTTGAAGTTAAGTATCCAAATTGCTGTGACATCACTGGAATAGCTAGACAAATCGTCAGTCAGTTGTCATGGTCCGATCTAATCAATTCAGCCACTTCCACCTTCCAACCTTCCAACATTCGCACCAACCATTGGCCCTGTGATTTGGGGAATCCCAAAAATATGCAAACAGGCAAACCAGGTATCCAGCTCTCTTCATGAAGTCTGATGTCAACTTGGGCTCCTGCAGCTTTTGCATATGCTGAGCAGCTCTTTGAGTCTTAAAGGGAATGAAACATCCTCAAAGAGCTTCCCTCTCTTGTCAGCTCGCATCTCCGATCTGTCCTTTGCCTCTGCCATCTCATCTTCCATACCTTTTCATGAGGGGCAAGACTTGTCAATTGCAACAACCCGACTATTGGAGACCCATGCCTGTTCCACCCAACTTGCCCTCCATAAAGATTTCGAGGCAACGATTGCGCAGAGCACGTGAAACCTGAAGTCTGACAACATTGGGATAAAGCGAAGTCTCCACATTGCTTCTTCTGCAAAGTTGTCAACCTCTGAAAATCCATACCCCTCAAAGGAACAAAAGTGCTGGGTCTTTGGCAGTTGCAGATGCTCCACCAGTGGTCATGGTAAAGAAGACTCTAAAATCCTGATGAGGCCTGGACCACTGGACCACTATGTGATGCATTCAGGGAGTTTTGTGCAAAATCCAGACTAATGCTTGCGTTTGAAAAGATTCACCCACAACATGTTGGTCCTATCGCTCAATCAATCATGATTTTGTGAAGTAGCTCAGTAGATCTTGTCTGACTTATTTCCTACATCTAAACACCTTTTTGTGCAATATGCAAAATGCTGTGATTCTGCATTCTGAGAAGGGCCTAGTAC
The DNA here is from genome assembly GCA_000507305.1 of Breviolum minutum Mf 1.05b.01. Lineage (NCBI taxonomy): Eukaryota > Dinophyceae > Suessiales > Symbiodiniaceae > Breviolum > Breviolum minutum. The sequence goes on along the minus strand of DF241858.1, from coordinate 37,661 downwards.
ACACATCTACCAACTAAGGCTCTTCCACACAGTCTCTCCTAGTCTTGGCTTCACACCGAACCAGACGTTCTTCACCTGACTCTGTGAGCCTTGGCTCATGCGGTATAGCTGCTATCTGTACCAAGTCACGTTTGAACTTAACTTGGTTCTACAAAGAGCCAGACAGGAGAAAGCCATCAGGTTCCAGAAGTGAGTTTAAGCGATCAAGAACTGCTGGGGCTGCCTGCTTGTGTTGTACAAGATTTCGGACGAATGTGTCACGTGACATGAGGGACTCTGGAAGACAAATGGCAAAATATGTTGCAACAGTCAATCAATTAGAGGTTGATTCCAAATAACCAATCATTGACCATTCTAGAGACAACCTGCTGACCTATGACTGTGTGACTCATTAAACTTCCACTTTTCCAAGTTCAAATGCATGAGATATTGGTGACCGGTGACCTAGGTGACCGTGTAAATCCCATGGTGTCCAGCCTGTTCTGCATGGGAAAGAAGTACCCAGCTGCCAGAAATCATTGCAGTTACAAGAGGCCCATCCACCTCATATCACAGTTCCCATTCCAAGACTCATCAAATCTGCAAACTCAATGCAAACTCAATTTACTCAGCTCAGGCTCTCCCACCCATTCAAAGCAACCCGCAGAATTCTTCCGCACCCTGCAAATCCCCGAAGATTTTAAAAGTTCTATTGTGGCAGGATTCACTTTTGATCGCCTGATCCACATCTTCTGCGGCCCTGTCCCCAGCCTTGCAATGTCAAGCTGTACTTGGAGATGTTTTAATAGCTCCTGGCGACAACGAGAATACTTAACCAAACAACAGGTACCACTATTTGATGTTCTACCAGAACGATAGAATGGGTTGGTTGTCTCACTGTTTCTCTTTTTTTGTGTGGAAAAATGAGCTCCAGTGATTACTCACTCCCTCGCAAATATTTGCTGCTATCCGGCCATTGGGTCCCCTCCCTCCTGTTGAGCGTTGCTACAGCTTAGGCCAGCTGCGTTTAACCTTCCCACACAAAATGTTGTAAATTCAAGCACATATGTTACTAGTGATGCAACACAATACACTATAAGCATATATATATATGTTATATACAAGCATATTAAATCCAATCCAATCTAATTAAATTCAATCTCTGCCGTTCTCAAACGAAATCTAAAACGAAACCGCTCAGACTCCCAACCTTTCTTGTATGGCAAAAGCCTGCGGGTTCATGGAGTCGAGCTATTGCAGGAGTTCAGGCCAGGACACCAATGGATCACTGAAATGGCCTGTGAGAGCAGCTTCCCGATGTCTACCTTCAGCTCAAATGTGAGAGGCACGAAAGTCACACAAATATTGCACCACTTGAGGCTTCAGCAGCTATGTTGTCAGCAGATGACTCCAATAGATGGCCTTGCCTGCTTTTTTTTAGCTCTTAAAAACAGATGCAAATGGCAGAATGGTGGTTTGGGAATAGCAATGTTGCCAATGCTACTAGCATCCAGTCCAGACTTGTTCAAGGATCAGCCTTAAGCACTCCTCCAGCATCTTGCATGTCGCTGTGTCCTGACGTCAAGGAAGAAAGCCTTGCACCACGATTAAGGGTACATGGTACTTTCATGTGCTGTAATTGCCCGCATTGGGCAGGAAGATTGGTGCTTTCCCTTCACGATAACTATCAAAGATTGATGATTTGGGAGATGTCATAGCATGATTTTCCTCTCTGTTGGAATATACCCAGATATCCCTTCCAGCATTTTAGGCACTTCATCTCTGTCTCCTCAGAAACTTGGCGAAGACCATGAACTAGAGCTCGAAGACTACGAGCCCAGTGACCCAATTGGCTTCGTGCGTCTACCTTAAGTTTCAAGTCATCAAGTCAACTGTATCACTTTTGCGAAACTCCGAAAAAAAGCGCCTGCTCAAAGCACCCCAAGAGTTCACTTGCATCCATCGCAGGTGTTAAGGGAACCTGAAGGAAAGCATCTGTTATGGGACCCTTCCAACTGCAAATCATGGAAACCATGTTGAAGAGTAAGCCTCCTGGAGCGGCATTCGGGCCATTGCCTGAGACAATGGTGGACTTCATATTTAGACAAGGACCTTTGACGTTTACATGTCTACAACAACTGCTGTTAACATCTTACCATCTCTTGCCACTACAATTGTCAGTCCCTAGGAGTGAATACACACAAATTTAACATGACAATCAAGTCAGCCAAGCTGCAGCCAACCATCTGACAACACTGTGTTTGCCAGAAGCTGGACCACCCACTATCAGTACTGGCCTTGGAATGACTTTCGTTAAATCAACCAGTGTGCACAGAGAGGAATGACGTGAAGCAATGGACATCTCTTTTCTCAGAGAAGCCATTACAAGCTTTGTGGGCTTTGTGTGCAAAAAAACCAGAAGCCTCTTTTTTCTTCTGAGCCAATGCAAATGCATCTCAGCCCACCATGTTCGAGATTCGCTTCGACGCAGGGATCTTGTTTCGTCGTAGAATGTCTTCCTCTGCAGCCCGTACAGCAGCACGCTCCAGCACAATGATCTCTGGGTGGAAGCCAGAACCTGCAACAGTGATCACCAATTTATTGAATCGAATTTACATAAGAATAATGGTCATGAAATGCACCGTACTGATGATGATCCGGAGGAGGAGGAGGAGGAGGAGGCTCATGATGATGATGATGATGATGATGATGGTGATGATGATGATGATGATGATGATGATGGTGATGATGATGATGATGATGATGATGATGATGATGTTGATGGTGACGATGGGCGAGGCCTCACTTGCGCACCTGGACAGCGCTCACTTGCGCACCTAAAACCTTACCGACACCTGCGCTCACTTGCGCACCTAAAAAGCGCACCTAAAAAACATTTGATGCATTGGCTCACTTGCGCCTCCCAGAGTCTCACTTGCGCTTGCGGGGGTTTGGGGGTGGGTTCATAAAGGCATTCCGCTTCTTGAACACGCTGATGTAGCATTTTGGCCACTTGCGCCTCCCACTTGCTCTTAGCATCTATCATGTCTACAAGTGTACAGACACACGACAGTTGTGTAGCATCCACCATGCGCACAAGTGTAATGACACAAGAAAGTTGCGTAGCATCCACCATGTGTACACTTACTGTACTTCACTGGGCGGCGCAAAAGGAGGCATGTCCTCAGACAATATACAGCTACATATGTTCACGTTTGTCCAAACACAAGTTACGCGCAATGTTCTGCTGCGCCGCGTGTCACTATATATTTGCCTATTGTCCGAAGAAAGGCGGAAGATACTGGATTGAAAACGCGTGGGAAGCTTTGCAAGAATCCACGTATGAAAGTGGTATCTCCATAGCATAACAGCAGCAACACAGTGGCATGTCTGCAGCACAACCATGGCATGAAAGGGAGAAGATTCCACACAAAGTATTTACATTTTCATCATATACTGATTTCAATTCCATTGAACTCACCGGCACTGTACTGTTTGCTTTTTCCAGCGTGCTTGAAGACAATCAGTCAGGACTTCACAGCGTTGCGCTGCAAAGAATTTTCCAAATCAAGGAATTGCTCTTGAATGGTCTTTGGCAAATGATCCCAAAGCTTCATCCGAAAGGGATTTTGAAACCAGCAAAGAGGCTTGTCATCATCGCCCGGTCTCCAGAAATTGGTACACCGCAAAAGCAAGTGTCCACGTTGTGGTCCACTCTTGGTCACATGAGGTCGCAGAGACAGTGACAAGTGTTTAGGGCAACCGCCAAACTTGAATCGACGTTGTTTCTCACTGAAAAAGGGGACACTTGAGGCAATGATTTCCTGAATTTCTTTTTTAACGACATGGTTTTTGCTTTGGAAGACAATATAACTCGAACCAACTATTGACTCTCTAAATTCTAAAACAGAGACCCAAAAGCTGTCGACAGAATTCTACAATGACAACGACATGTGTGCAAGTGCCAATCCCCTCCACCGCACCCCATCCCAATCCCATGATTTGCGTAGCATCGACCATGTGTGCACGTTCAAGAGACGTGGTCACTCCTCCCAACCCACCCCATCCCAACCCCATGAGTGGCGTAGCATCGACCATGCGTGCACGTTCAAGAGACGTGGTCACTCATCCCACCCCATCCCAACCCCATGAGTGGCGTAGCATCGACCATGCGTGCATGTTCAAGAGACGTGGTCACTCCTCCCACCCCCACCCCATCCCAACCCCATGAGTGGCGTAGCATCCACCATGTGCGCAAGTTCAAGGAACGTGATCCATGTTCTTACACAAGCCCAATGCGTGGCGTAGCATCGACCATGCGTGCCAAGTTCCAGAAAGATTATCATCCCCCCCATTCGACCATGTGTGCAAGTGCAAAGAACGTTATCATGTCCACCACACCCCCACACAACCCGCAGAAATACTTGCTGTTTGGCCACGGGGTCGCTAAACCGTTCAGCAACAAACAACTCCCGGCGGCGAGGGAGAAAAAGACAGAGAGGAGACTTCAAATACCTGTCAATCCATCAGTGATTGCTGCGCCCGCCGAGACTCACAACAAGCAACCTCTCCTCTCGGTTTCCTACTTTCCTAAATGCTTCTCATGCCTGAACTGGTTTGGGTTGAAACTCACCGTGTCAACGACTAGATCGATATCACAATAAGATACTGACAATCATATACAATACACATTCCGCAAACATCTCAAAATATGTCCTGCTCGCAGCCACAACGAAAAAAAATCCAACCAGGCCATCTGACTAAACCGTCACTTCAGGAAATGACAGACAAGGGTAGTCCTGATGGCATTGTGAGAAAAATCATCCGCCTGCCGCAGCCAAACTTGCACAAAATAGGGGTACTGAAACTGAGTGATATACTATACAGCGCGAACCTGTGGTTCGCACACGAAGATTACCATGACATCACATTGTTCCATCACATACGTTCCAATTACAAAGTACTACAAAGTCTTGTTCTTACTACAAAGTACTATACTCCATACTAAAGTACTTGGAAATACAAAATACTACAAAGTACTACTTCGTACAACAAAGTACTACTCCGGTACTACAATGTACTTCTCCGGTACCATGAATTACTACAAAGTATTGAATTTCTCCGGTACCACAAAGTACTACAACGTTACAACTCCAGTATCACAAAATACTACAAAGTACTACTCTGGTACTACAAAGTTCTATTCCAGTACTACAAAGTGGTGCAGAATGCGAGTTGCTGGAGGTCAGACACAACAAAAAACAGAAATCAATCCAAAGAAAAACTTCACACTTTGCAAGAGAAGCGATCTTTTTCTTGACGAATTACCTTCCTGCCAAACTACAAAGACCCACCCGCAAGAAGCATACAATACACAATGTCGGAAAGCGGAAACACGAAATGGCCTGAGAGGCGATTTCTCCAAAGACCAATTCCGCTCAAGGGACAATGGAGAGGCTGCTGGCTGAGGTTCATTGGGAATCTGAGAGTTCCTGCCGCACGACCATCGGCATATAACTTCAAACAGCAGGAAATGTAACAATGCCGACCCATACACATGCCAATAAGCTCACTCTGAATTGGAAGATGATACACATCTACCTACGGCCTGACGTAAGGGTATGCCAACATCTTCCAGTTTCGGCCCTGCAGTAATTATCAACTCCTGTCCAGATTGCAAGGTGCGGAGTTTTTTTTGTGAGCAGATGAAACCATCTTGACTCTTTTCAAGCATTCTGCAATGGGTACGGATGACACGACCGACAAACTTGTAGGCGTCCGATTTAGAAAAAAACTCCTCAACGGTGACTGGAAGCCAGTCAGCAGCATCGAACTAGATCAGGCCATGTCTGAGTGACTGGAAGCTACATGCCCGCCATGAAGAGCCGGATGCTTCAACACGGGACGGCAAGGGTGGCGAGACCAAAATTTCGTACGCATCTTTGGAAGAAGGTGATGTAATCTGGGTTGCATCGCCCCCGGCCATCGATGTCAGACACCGGCCTTCTGACAGCAGGCCGTCTGACAGCGCACGGCCGTTTCATGGCAGGACGTTTCATGGCTGGACGTTTCATGGCTGTCGTTCAGTCTTGAAAGTTGTTCAGCGCCTACGTTGTCGACGTTGGGGTTTGGGAGCGGTTTTGCGTCGATTGCTAGGTCTTAAACCTTGTTTATACTCAAAATCGTAGTCGGACACCACCGCGCGAACATGCAACATGTTCTGCAAAATCCAGAAACATGATGCAATAGATTTCCGATGTCATGAAACTAGAATGTACTCAAGATTTGGTCACATGAACAACTACGAACAAACTACACGGCTTCGGATCCATGGTGACAGTCAGATTCGGAATGGATACTCCTGTCGTTCTTTGACCCACTGCTCTTTCGACCCTGAAAAATCTTCCTGCATTTGCTCACATGAACAAATAACAAAAACAGAAAAGCCGCTGCAAGCACATGCAAACACACGAGCCAGGTTCACTTGCGCACCTAAAAATCCATACACTGCCGCTCAGGTCAGCAGGTCAGAAAGTATTGCGCCTGCCACACTAAACCACGCGCTCGCAGACGCACTCCAGTAGCGCTCGTGTCCCAAAATACTGCTCCTGCCATACACACAGCAGCCCACACTGACAGTAGCCCTGGATCCGAAGTCCCAGAGTTCTGTAAACGCCATGCAAAACAAGCCGTGTTCACTTGCGCACCTCAAAAACCAGACACTTTGAGTTCCTTCCGCCCAGGTCAGCCGGTCACAAAGTATTGTGCCTGCCACGCAAAACCACGCGTCAGACTGAAAGTAGCCAATCAGAAGTCCCAGCGTACTGTAAATGCCGTGCAAAACGAGCCCTGTTCACTTGCGCACCTAAAAGACCATACACTTTGAGTTCCTGCCGCCCAGGTCAGCCCGTCGCAATGTATCGTGCCTGCCACGCAAAACCACGCGTTTACTTGCACACCTAAAAAGCGCTCACTTACGCACCTAAAACAAAGCACTTTGCACAAGCGAGACCGAGTTTTTAGGTGCACAAGCGAGGCTCGCGCCATGATGATGATGATGATGATGATGATGATGATGATGATGATGATGATGATGATGATGATGATGATGATGAT